>CAWVNZ010001044.1:0-53894 GCA_963930735.1 Dioctria linearis
ACTATAGAAAAGGTAATCCCTGGCGTAATTAAAATTTGTGACAGTAAAAAATGAATTTTTGAATAATTTACTATAGAAAAGGCAATCCCTGGCGTAATTAAAATTTGCGACACTAAACAATTATTTTTTGCAAAATTTACTATAGAAAAGGCAATCCCTGGCGTAATTAAAATTTGAGACAGTAAAAAATGAATTTTTGAATAATTTACTATAGAAAAGGCAATTCCGGGCGTAATTAAAATTTGAGACAGTAAAAAATGAATTTTTGAATAATTTACTATAGAAAAGGCAATCCCTGGCGTAATTAAAATTTGAGACAGAATAAAATTATTTTTTGAATAATTTACTATAGAAAAGGCAATCCCTGGCGTAATTAAAATTTGAGACAGTAAAAAATGAATTTTGGAATAATTTACTATAGAAAAGGCAATCCCTGGCGTAATTAAAATTTACGACAGTAAAAAATTATTTTTTGCAAAATTTACTATAGAAAAGGCAATCCCTGGCTTAATTAAAATTTGAGACAGTAAAAAATGAATTTTTGAATAATTTACTATAGAAAAGGCAATCCCTGGCGTAATTAAAATTTGAGACAGTAAAAAATGAATTTTTGAATAATTTACTATAGAAAAGGCAATCCCTGGCGTAATTAAAATTTGAAACAGTAAAAAATGAATTTTTGAATAATTTACTATAGAAAAGGCAATCCCTGGCGTAATTGAAATTTGCGAGAGTAAAAAATTATTTTTTGAATAATTTACTATAGAAAAGGCAATCCCTGGCGTAATTAAAATTTGAGACAGTATAAAATTATTTTTTGCAAAATTTACTATAGAAAAGGCAATCCCTGGCGTAATTAAATTTTGCGACAGTAAAAAATTATTTTTTGAATAATTTACTATAGAAAAGGCAATCCCAGGCGTAATTAAAATTTACGACAGAAAAAAATTAATTTTTGAATAATTTACTATAGAAAAGGCAATCCCTGGCGTAATTAAAATTTGAGACAGTAAAAAATGAATTTTTGAATAATTTACTATAGAAAAAGCAATCCCTGGCGTAATTAAAATTTGCAACAGAAAAAAATTAATTTTTGAATAATTTACTATAGAAAAGGCAATCCCTGGCGTAATTAAAATTTGCGACACTAAACAATTATTTTTTGCAAAATTTTCTATAGAAAAGGCAATCCCTGGAGTAATGAAAATTTGAGACAGTAAAAAATCAATTTTTGAATAATTTACTATAGAAAAGGCAATCCCTGGCGTAATTAAAATTTGCGACACTAAACAATTATTTTTTGCAAAATTTACTATAGAAAAGGCAATCCCTGGCGTAATTAAAATTTGTGACAGTAAAAAATGAATTTTTGAATAATTTACTATAGAAAAGGCAATCCCTGGCGTAATTAAAATTTGCGACACTAAACAATTATTTTTTGCAAAATTTACTATAGAAAAGGCAATCCCTGGCGTATTTAAAATTTGCGACAGTATAAAATTATTTTTTGAATAATTTACTATAGAAAAGGCAATCCCTGGCGTAATTAAAATTTGAGACAGTAAAAAATGATTTTTTGAATAATTTACTATAGAAAAGGCAATCCCTGGCGTAATTAAAATTTGCGACAGTATAAAATTATTTTTTGAATAATTTACTATAGAAAAGGCAATCCCTGGCGTAATTAAAATTTGCGACAGAAAAAAATTAATTTTTGAATAATTTACTATAGAAAAGGCAATCCCTGGCGTAATTAAAATTTGCGACAGTAAAAAATGAATTTTTGAATAATTTACTATAGAAAAGGCAATCCCTGGCGTAATTAAAATTTGCGACACTAAACAATTATTTTTTGCAAAATTTACTATAGAAAAGGCAATCCCTGGCGTAATTAAAATTTGTGACAGTAAAAAATGAATTTTTGAATAATTTACTATAGAAAAGGCAATCCCTGGCGTAATTAAAATTTGCGACACTAAACAATTATTTTTTGCAAAATTTACTATAGAAAAGGCAATCCCTGGCGTAATTAAAATTTGAGACAGTAAAAAATGAATTTTTGAATAATTTACTATAGAAAAGGCAATCCCTGGCGTATTTAAAATTTGAGACAGTATAAAATTATTTTTTGAATAATTTACTATAGAAAAGGCAATCCCTGGCGTAATTAAAATTTGCGACACTAAACAATTATTTTTTGTAAAATTTACTATAGAATAGGCAATCCCTGGCGTAACTAAAATTTGAGACAGTAAAAAATGAATTTTTGAATAATTTACTATAGAAAAAGCAATCCCTGGCGTAATTAAAATTTGCGACACTAAACAATTATTTTTTGAATAATTTACTATAGAAAAGGCAATCCCTGGCGTAATTAAAATTTGAGACAGTAAAAAATTATTTTTTGAATAATTTACTATAGAAAAGGCAATCCCTGGAGTAATTAAAATTTGCGACAGTAAAAAATTAGTTTTTGCAAAATTTACTATAGAAAAGGCAATCCCTGGCGTAGTTAAAATTTGAGACAGTAAAAAATGAATTTTTGAATAATTTACTATAGAAAAGGCAATCCCTGGCGTAATTATAATTTGCGACAGTAAAAAATTATTTTTTGAATAATTTACTATAGAAAAGGCAATCCCTGGCGTAATTAAAATTTGCGACAGTAAAAAATTATTTTTTGAATAATTTACTATAGAAAAGGCAATCCCAGGCGTATTTAAAATTTGCGACAGTAAAAAATGAATTTTTGAATAATTTAATATAGAAAAGGCAATCCCTGGCGTAATTAAAATTTGAGACAGTAAAAAATTATTTTTTGAATAATTTACTATAGAAAAGGCAATCCCTGGCGTAATTAAAATTTGCGACCGTAAAAAATGAATTTTTGAATAATTTTACTATAGAAAAGGCAATCCCTGGCGTAATTAAAATTTGAGACAGTAAAAAATTATTTTTTGAATAATTTACTATAGAAAAGGCAATCCCTGGCGTAATTAAAATTTGCGACAGTAAAAAATTATTTTTTGAATAATTTACTATAGAAAAGGCAATCCCAGGCGTATTTAAAATTTGCGACAGTAAAAAATGAATTTTTGAATAATTTAATATAGAAAAGGCAATCCCTGGCGTAATTATAATTTGCGACAGTAAAAAATTATTTTTTGCAAAATTTACTATAGAAAAGGCAATCCCTGGCGTAATTAAAATTTGAGACAGTAAAAAATGAATTTTTGAATAATTTACTATAGAAAAAGCAATCCCTGGCGTAATTAAAATTTGAGACAGTAAAAAATTATTTTTTGAATAATTTACTATAGAAAAGGTAATCCCTGGCGTAATTAAAATTTGAGACAGTAAAAAATGAATTTTTGAATAATTTACTATAGAAAAGGCAATCCCTGGCGTAATTATAATTTGCGACAATAAAAAATTATTTTTTGAATAATTTACTATAGAAAAGGCAATCCCTGGCGTATTTAAAATTTGCGACAGTAAAAAATGAATTTTTGAATAATTTAATATAGAAAAGGCAATCCCTGGCGTAATTAAAATTTGAGACAGTAAAAAATTATTTTTTGAATAATTTACTATAGAAAAGGCAATCCCTGGCGTAATTAAAATTTGCGACAGTAAAAAATGAATTTTTGAATAATTTACTATAGAAAAGGCAATCCCTGGCGTAATTATAATTTGCGACAGTAAAAAATTATTTTTTGAATAATTTACTATAGAAAAGTCAATCCCTGGCGTAATTAAAATTAGGGACAGTAAAAATGAATTTTTGAATAATTTACTATAGAAAAGGCAATCCCTGGCGTAATTAAAATTTGAGACAGTAAAAAATGAATTTTTGAATAATTTACTATAGAAAAGGCAATCCCTGGCGTAATTATAATTTGCGACAGTAAAAAATTATTTTTTGAATAATTTACTATAGAAAAGGCAATCCCTGGCGTAATTAAAATTTGAGACAGTAAAAAATGAATTTTTGAATAATTTACTATAGAAAAGGCAATCCCTTGCGTATTTAAAATTTGCAACAGTAAAAAATTAATTTTTGAATAATTTACTATAGAAAAGGCAATCCCTGGCGTAATTAAAATTTGCAACACTAAACAATTATTTTTTGCAAAATTTACTATAGAAAAGGCAATCCCTGGCGTATTTAAAATTTGAGACAGTAAAAAATGAATTTTTGAATAATTTACTATAGAAAAGGCAATCCCTGGCGTAGTTAAAATTTGAGACAGTAAAAAATTATTTTTTGAATAATTTACTATAGAAAAGGCAATCCCTGGCGTAATTAAAATTTGCGACACTAAAGAATTATTTTTTTGCAAAATTTACTATAGAAAAGGCAATCCCTGGCGTAATTAAAATTTGAGACAGCAAAAAATTAATTTTTGAATAATTTACTATACAAAAGGCAATCCCTGGCGTAATTAAAATTTGCGACAGTAAAAAATTAGTTTTTGCAAAATTTACTATAGAAAAGGCAATCCCTGGCGTAGTTAAAATTTGAGACAGTAAAAAATGAATTTTTGAATAATTTACTATAGAAAAGGCAATCCCTGGCGTAATTATAATTTGCGACAGTAAAAAATTATTTTTTGAATAATTTACTATAGAAAAGGCAAACCCTGGCGTAATTAAATTTTGCGACAGTAAAAAATTATTTTTTGAATAATTTACTATAGAAAAGGCAATCCCAGGCGTAATTAAAATTTGCGACAGAAAAAAATTAATTTTTGAATAATTTACTATAGAAAAGGCAATCCCTGGCGTAATTAAAATTTGAGACAGTAAAAAATGAATTTTTGAATAATTTACTATAGAAAAAGCAATCCCTGGCGTAATTAAAATTTGCAACAGAAAAAAATTAATTTTTGAATAATTTACTATAGAAAAGGCAATCCCTGGCGTAATTAAAATTTGCGACACTAAACAATTATTTTTTGCAAAATTTACTATAGAAAAGGCAATCCCTGGAGTAATGAAAATTTGAGACAGTAAAAAATCAATTTTTGAATAATTTACTATAGAAAAGGCAATCCCTGGCGTAATTAAAATTTGCGACACTAAACAATTATTTTTTGCAAAATTTACTATAGAAAAGGCAATCCCTGGCGTAATTAAAATTTGTGACAGTAAAAAATGAATTTTTGAATAATTTACTATAGAAAAGGCAATCCCTGGCGTAATTAAAATTTGCGACACTAAACAATTATTTTTAGCAAAAATTTACTATAGAAAAGGCAATCCCTGGCGTATTTAAAATTTGCGACAGTATAAAATTATTTTTTGAATAATTTACTATAGAAAAGGCAATCCCTGGCGTAATTAAAATTTGAGACAGTAAAAAATGATTTTTTGAATAATTTACTATAGAAAAGGCAATCCCTGGCGTAATTAAAATTTGCGACAGTATAAAATTATTTTTTGAATAATTTACTATAGAAAAGGCAATCCCTGGCGTAATTAAAATTTGCGACAGAAAAAAATTAATTTTTGAATAATTTACTATAGAAAAGGCAATCCCTGGCGTAATTAAAATTTGCGACAGTAAAAAATGAATTTTTGAATAATTTACTATAGAAAAGGCAATCCCTGGCGTAATTAAAATTTGCGACACTAAACAATTATTTTTTGCAAAATTTACTATAGAAAAGGCAATCCCTGGCGTAATTAAAATTTGTGACAGTAAAAAATGAATTTTTGAATAATTTACTATAGAAAAGGCAATCCCTGGCGTAATTAAAATTTGCGACACTGAACAATAATTTTTTGCAAAATTTACTATAGAAAAGGCAATCCCTGGCGTAATTAAAATTTGAGACAGTAAAAAATGAATTTTTGAATAATTTACTATAGAAAAGGCAATCCCTGGCGTATTTAAAATTTGAGACAGTATAAAATTATTTTTTGAATAATTTACTATAGAAAAGGCAATCCCTGGCGTAATTAAAATTTGCGACACTAAACAATTATTTTTTGTAAAATTTACTATAGAAAAGGCAATCCCTGGCGTAATTAAAATTTGAGACAGTAAAAAATGAATTTTTGAATAATTTACTATAGAAAAAGCAATCCCTGGCGTAATTAAAATTTGCGACACTAAACAATTATTTTTTGAATAATTTACTATAGAAAAGGCAATCCCTGGCGTAATTAAAATTTGAGACAGTAAAAAATTATTTTTTGAATAATTTACTATAGAAAAGGCAATCCCTGGCGTAATTAAAATTTGCGACAGTAAAAAATTAGTTTTTGCAAAATTTACTATAGAAAAGGCAATCCCTGGCGTAGTTAAAATTTGAGACAGTAAAAAATGAATTTTTGAATAATTTACTATAGAAAAGGCAATCCCTGGCGTAATTATAATTTGCGACAGTAAAAAATTATTTTTTGAATAATTTACTATAGAAAAGGCAATCCCTGGCGTAATTAAAATTTGCGACACTAAACAATTATTTTTTGCAAAATTTACTATAGAAAAGGCAATCCCTGGCGTAATTAAAATTTGTGACAGTAAAAATGAATTTTTGAATAATTTACTATAGAAAAGGCAATCCCTGGCGTAATTAAAATTTGCGACACTAAACAATTATTTTTTGCAAAATTTACTATAGAAAAGGCAATCCCTGGCGTATTTAAAATTTTCGACAGTATAAAATTATTTTTTGAATAATTTACTATAGAAAAGGCAATCCCTGGCGTAATTAAAATTTGAGACAGTAAAAAATGATTTTTTGAATAATTTACTATAGAAAAGGCAATCCCTGCGTAATTAAAATTTGCGACAGTATAAAATTATTTTTTGAATAATTTACTATAGAAAAGGCAATCCCTGGCGTAATTAAAATTTGCGACAGAAAAAAATTAATTTTTGAATAATTTACTATAGAAAAGGCAATCCCTGGCGTAATTAAAATTTGCGACAGTAAAAAATGAATTTTTGAATAATTTACTATAGAAAAGGCAATCCCTGGCGTAATTAAAATTTGCGACACTAAACAATTATTTTTTTGCAAAATTTACTATAGAAAAGGCAATCCCTGGCGTAATTAAAATGTGTGACAGTAAAAAATGAATTTTTGAATAATTTACTATAGAAAAGGCAATCCCTGGCGTAATTAAAATTTGCGACACTAAACAATTATTTTTTGCAAAATTTACTATAGAAAAGGCAATCCCTGGCGTAATTAAAATTTGAGACAGTAAAAAATGAATTTTTGAATAATTTACTATAGAAAAGGCAATCCCTGGCGTAATTAAAATTTGAGACAGTATAAAATCATTTTTTGAATAATTTAATATAGAAAAGGCAATCCCTGGCGTAATTAAAATTTGCGACACTAAACAATTATTTTTTGCAAAATTTACTATAGAAAAGGCAATCCCTGGCGTAATTAAAATTTGAGACAGTAAAAAATGAATTTTTGAATAATTTACTATAGAAAAAGCAATCCCTGGCGTAATTAAAATTTGCGACACTAAACAATTATTTTTTGAATAATTTACTATAGAAAAGGCAATCCCTGGCGTAATTAAAATTTGAGACAGTAAAAAATTATTTTTTGAATAATTTACTATAGAAAAGGCAATCCCTGGCGTAATTAAAATTTGCGACAGTAAAAAATTATTTTTTGAATAATTTACTATAGAAAAGGCAATCCCTGGCGTAATTAAAATTTGAGACAGTAAAAAATGAATTTTTGAATAATTTACTATAGAAAAGGCAATCCCTGGCGTAATTAAAATTTGCGACAGTATAAAATTATTTTTTGAATAATTTACTATAGAAAAGGCAATCCCTGGCGTAATTAAAATTTGCGACAGTAAAAAATTATTTTTTGAATAATTTACTATAGAAAAGGCAATCCCTGGCGTAATTAAAATTTGCGACCGTAAAAAATTATTTTTGAATAATTTACTATAGAAAAGGCAATCCCTGGCGTAATTAAAATTTGCGACAGTATAAAATTATTTTTTGAATTATTTACTATAGAAAAGGCAATCCCTGGCGTAAATAAAATTTGCGACAGTAAAAAATTATTTTTTGAATAATTTACTATAGAAAAGGCAATCCCTGGCGTAATTAAAATTTGCGACAGTAAAAAATTATTTTTTGAATAATTTACTATAGAAAAGGCAATCCCTGGCGTAATTAAAATTTGCGACAGTATAAAATTATTTTTTGAATAATTTACTATAGAAAAGGCAATCCCTGGCGTAATTAAAATTTGCAACACTAAACAATTATTTTTTGCAAAATTTACTATAGAAAAGGCAATCCCTGGCGTAATTAAAATTTGAGACAGTAAAAAATGAATTTTTGAATAATTTACTATAGAAAAGGCAATCCCTGGCGTAATTAAAATTTGCGACACTAAACAATTATTTTTTGCAAAATTTACTATAGAAAAGGCAATCCCTGGCGTAATTAAAATTTGAGACAGTAAAAAATGAATTTTTGAATAATTTACTATAGAAAAGGCAATCCCTGGCGTAATTATAATTTGCGACAGTAAAAAAATTATTTTTTGAATAATTTACTATAGAAAAGGCAATCCCTGGCGTAATTAAAATTTGCGACACTAAACAATTATTTTTTGCAAAATTTACTATAGAAAAGGCAATCCCTGGCGTAATTAAAATTTGAGACAGTAAAAAATGAATTTTTGAATAATTTACTATAGAAAAAGCAATCCCTGGCGTAATTAAAATTTGCGACACTAAACAATTATTTTTTGAATAATTTACTATAGAAAAGGCAATCCCTGGCGTAATTAAAATTTGAGACAGTAAAAAATTATTTTTTGAATAATTTACTATAGAAAAGGCAATCCCTGGCGTAATTAAAATTTGCGACAGTAAAAAATTAGCTTTTGCAAAATTTACTATAGAAAAGGCAATCACTGGCGTAGTTAAATTTTGAGACAGTAAAAAATGAATTTTTGAATAATTTACTATATAAAAGGCAATCCCTGGCGTAATTATAATTTGCGACAGTAAAAAATTATTTTTTTGAATAATTACTATAGAAAAGGCAATCCCTGGCGTAATTAAAATTTGCGACAGTAAAAAATTATTTTTTGAATAATTTACTATAGAAAAGGCAATCCCAGGCGTAATTAAAATTTGCGACAGAATAAAATTAATTTTTGAATAATTTACTATAGAAAAGGCAATCCCTGGCGTAATTGAAATTTGAGACAGTAAAAAATGAATTTTTGAATAATTTACTATAGAAAAGGCAATCCCTGGCGTAATTAAAATTTGCGACAGAAAAAAATTAATTTTTGAATAATTTACTATAGAAAAGGCAATCCCTGGCGTAATTAAAATTTGCGACACTAAACAATTATTTTTTGCAAAATTTACTATAGAAAAGGCAATCCCTGGCGTAATTAAAATTTGAGACAATAAAAAATCAATTTTTGAATAATTTACTATAGAAAAGGCAATCCCTGGCGTAGTTAAAATTTGCGACACTAAACAATTATTTTTTGCAAAATTTACTATAGAAAAGGCAATCCCTGGCGTAATTAAAATTTGTGACAGTAAAAATGAATTTTTGAATAATTTACTATAGAAAAGGCAATCCCTGGCGTAATTAAAATTTGCGACACTAAACAATTATTTTTTGCAAAATTTACTATAGAAAAGGCAATCCCTGGCGTATTTAAAATTTTCGACAGTATAAAATTATTTTTTGAATAATTTACTATAGAAAAGGCAATCCCTGGCGTAATTAAAATTTGAGACAGTAAAAAATGATTTTTTGAATAATTTACTATAGAAAAGGCAATCCCTGGCGTAATTAAAATTTGCGACAGTATAAAATTATTTTTTGAATAATTTACTATAGAAAAGGCAATCCCTGGCGTAATTAAAATTTGCGACAGAAAAAAAATAATTTTTGAATAATTTACTATAGAAAAGGCAATCCCTGGCGTAATTAAAATTTGCGACAGTAAAAAATGAATTTTTGAATAATTTATTATAGAAAAGGCAATCCCTGGCGTAATTAAAATTTGCGACACTAAACAATTATTTTTTTGCAAAATTTACTATAGAAAAGGCAATCCCTGGCGTAATTAAAATTTGTGACAGTAAAAAATGAATTTTTGAATAATTTACTATAGAAAAGGCAATCCCGGGCGTAATTAAAATTTGCGACACTAAACAATTATTTTTTGCAAATTTACTATAGAAAAGCAATCCCTGGCGAAATTAAAATTTGAGACAGTAAAAAATGAATTTTTGAATAATTTACTATAGAAAAGGCAATCCCTGGCGTAATTAAAATTTGAGACAGTATAAAATCATTTTTTGAATAATTTACTATAGAAAAGGCAATCCCTGGCGTAATTAAAATTTGCGACACTAAACAATTATTTTTTTGCAAAATTTACTATAGAAAAGGAAATCCCTGGCGTAATTAAAATTTGAGACAGTAAAAAATGAATTTTTGAATAATTTACTATAGAAAAAGCAATCCCTGGCGTAATTAAAATTTGCGACACTAAACAATTATTTTTTGAATAATTTACTATAGAAAAGGCAATCCCTGGCGTAATTAAAATTTGAGAGAGTAAAAAATTATTTTTTGAATAATTTACTATAGAAAAGGCAATCCCTGGCGTAATTAAAATTTGCGACAGTAAAAAATTATTTTTTGAATAATTTACTATAGAAAAGGCAATCCATGGCGTAATTAAAATTTGAGACAGTAAAAAATGAATTTTTGAATAATTTACTATAGAAAAGGCAATCCCTGGCGTAATTAAAATTTGCGACAGTATAAAATTATTTTTTGAATAATTTACTATAGAAAAGGCAATCCCTGGCGTAATTAAAATTTGCGACAGTAAAAAATTATTTTTTGAATAATTTACTATAGAAAAGGCAATCCCGGGCGTAATTAAAATTTGCGACCGTAAAAAATTATTTTTTGAATAATTTACTATAGAAAAGGCAATCCCTGGCGTAATTAAAATTTGCGACAGTATAAAATTATTTTTTTGAATTATTTACTGTAGAAAAGGCAATCCCTGGCGTAATTAAAATTTGCGACAGTAAAAAATTATTTTTTGAATAATTTACTATAGAAAAGGCAATCCCTGGCGTAATTAAAATTTGCGACAGTAAAAAATTATTTTTTGAATAATTTACTATAGAAAAGGCAATCCCTGGCGTAATTAAAATTTGCGACAGTATAAAATTATTTTTTGAATAATTTACTATAGAAAAGGCAATCCCTGGCGTAATTAAAATTTGCGACAGAAAAAAATTAATTTTTGAATAATTTACTATAGAAAAGGCAATCCCTGGCGTAATTAAAATTTGCGACAGTAAAAAATGAATTTTTGAATAATTTACTATAGAAAAGGCAATCCCTGGCGTAATTAAAATTTGCGACACTAAACAATTATTTTTTTGCAAAATTTACTATAGAAAAGGCAATCCCTGGCGTAATTAAAATTTGTGACAGTAAAAAATGAATTTTTGAATAATTTACTATAGAAAAGGCAATCCCGGGCGTAATTAAAATTTGCGACACTAAACAATTATTTTTTGCAAAATTTACTATAGAAAAGCAATCCCTGGCGAAATTAAAATTTGAGACAGTAAAAAATGAATTTTTGAATAATTTACTATAGAAAAGGCAATCCCTGGCGTAATTAAAATTTGAGACAGTATAAAATCATTTTTTGAATAATTTACTATAGAAAAGGCAATCCCTGGCGTAATTAAAATTTGCGACACTAAACAATTATTTTTTGCAAAATTTACTATAGAAAAGGAAATCCCTGGCGTAATTAAAATTTGAGACAGTAAAAAATGAATTTTTGAATAATTTACTATAGAAAAAGCAATCCCTGGCGTAATTAAAATTTGCGACACTAAACAATTATTTTTGAATAATTTACTATAGAAAAGGCAATCCCTGGCGTAATTAAAATTTGAGAGAGTAAAAAATTATTTTTTGAATAATTTACTATAGAAAAGGCAATCCCTGGCGTAATTAAAATTTGCGACAGTAAAAAATTATTTTTTGAATAATTTACTATAGAAAAGGCAATCCATGGCGTAATTAAAATTTGAGACAGTAAAAAATGAATTTTTGAATAATTTACTATAGAAAAGGCAATCCTGGCGTAATTAAAATTTGCGACAGTATAAAATTATTTTTTGAATAATTTACTATAGAAAAGGCAATCCCTGGCGTAATTAAAATTTGCGACAGTAAAAAATTATTTTTTGAATAATTTACTATAGAAAAGGCAATCCCGGGCGTAATTAAAATTTGCGACCGTAAAAAATTATTTTTTGAATAATTTACTATAGAAAAGGCAATCCCTGGCGTAATTAAAATTTGCGACAGTATAAAATTATTTTTTTGAATTATTTACTGTAGAAAAGGCAATCCCTGGCGTAATTAAAATTTGCGACAGTAAAAAATTATTTTTTGAATAATTTACTATAGAAAAGGCAATCCCTGGCGTAATTAAAATTTGCGACAGTAAAAAATTATTTTTTGAATAATTTACTATAGAAAAGGCAATCCCTGGCGTAATTAAAATTTGCGACAGTATAAAATTATTTTTTGAATAATTTACTATAGAAAAGGCAATCCCTGGCGTAATTAAAATTTGCGACACTAAACAATTATTTTTTGCAAAATTTACTATAGAAAAGGCAATCCCTGGCGAAATTAAAATTTGAGACAGTAAAAAATGAATTTTTGAATAATTTACTATAGAAAAGGCAATCCCTGGCGTAATTAAAATTTGCGACACTAAACAATTATTTTTTGCAAAATTTACTATAGAAAAGGCAATCCCTGGCGTAATTAAAATTTGAGACAGTAAAAAATGAATTTTTGAATAATTTACTATAGAAAAGGCAATCCCTGGCGTAATTATAATTTGCGACAGTAAAAAAATTATTTTTTGAATAATTTACTATAGAAAAGGCAATCCCTGGCGTAATTAAAATTTGCGACAGTAAAAAATTATTTTTTGCAAAATTTACTATAGAAAAGGCAATCCATGGCGTAATTAAAATTTGTGACAGTAAAAAATTATTTTTTGAATAATTTACTATAGAAAAGGCAATCCCTGGCGTAATTAAAATTTGCGACACTAAACAATTATTTTTTGCAAAATTTACTATAGAAAAGGCAATCCCTGGCGTAATTAAAATTTGAGACAGTAAAAAATAAATTTTTGAATAATTTACTATAGAAAAGGCAATCCCTGGCGTAATTAAAATTTGAGACAGAAAAAAATGAATTTTTGAATAATTTACTATAGAGAAGGCAATCCCTGGCGTAATTAAAATTTGCGACAGTATAAAATTAATTTTTGAATAATTTACTATAGAAAAGGCAATCCCTGGCGTAATTAAAATTTGAGACAGTAAAAAATTATTTTTGAATAATTTACTATAGAAAAGGCAATCCCTGGCGTAATTAAAATTTGCGACAGTAAAAAATTATTTTTTGAATAATTTACTATAGAAAAGGCAATCCCTGGCGTAATTAAAATTTGCAACAGTAAAAAATTAATTTTTGAATAATTTACTATAGAAAAGGCAATCCCTGGCGTAATTAAAATTTGAGACAGTATAAAATTATTTTTTGAATAATTTACTATAGAAAAGGCAATCCCTGGCGTAATTAAAATTTGAGACAGTAAAAAATGAATCTTTGAATAATTTACTATAGAAAAGGCAATCCCTGGCGTAATTAAAATTTGAGACAGTAAAAAATGAATTTTTGAATAATTTACTATAGAGAAGGCAATCCCTGGCGTAATTAAAATTTGCGACAGAAAAAAATTAATTTTTGAATAACTTACTATAGAAAAGGCAATCCCTGGCGTAATTAAAATTTGAGACAGTAAAAAATTAATTTTTGAATAATTTACTATAGAAAAGGCAATCCCTGGCGTAATTAAAATTTGCGACAGAAAAAAATTAATTTTTGAATAATGTAATATAGAAAAGGCAATCCCTGGCGTAATTAAAATTTGCGACACTAAACAATTATTTTTTGCAAAATTTACTATAGAAAAGGCAATCCCTGGCGTAATTATAATTTGCGACAGTAAAAAATTATTTTTTGAATAACTTACTATAGAAAAGGCAATCCCTGGCGTAATTAAAATTTGAGACAGTAAAAAATAAATTTTTGAATAATTTACTATAGAAAAGGCAATCCCTTTTGTATTTAAAATTTGCAACAGTAAAAAATTAATTTTTGAATAATTTACTATAGAAAAGGCAGTCCCTGGCGTAATTAAAATTTGCGACAGTAAACAATTATTTTTTGTAAAATTTACTATAGAAAAGGCAATCCCTGGCGTAATTAAAATTTGAGACAGTAAAAAATGAATTTTTGAATAATTTACTATAGAAAAGGCAATCCCTGGCGTAATTAAAATTTGAGACAGTAAAAAATTATTTTTTGAATAATTTACTATAGAAAAGGCAATCCCTGGCGTAATTAAAATTTGCGACAATATAAAATTATTTTTTGAATAATTTACTATAGAAAAGGCAATACCTGGCGTAATTAAAATTTGAGACAGTAAAAAATTATTTTTTGAATAATTTACTATAGAAAAGGCAATCCCTGGCGTAATTAAAATTTGCGACAGTAAAAAATTATTTTTTGAATAATTTACTATAGAAAAGGCAATCCCTGGCGTAATTAAAATTTGCAACAGTAAAAAATGAATTTTTGAACAATTTACTATAGAAAAGGCAATCCCTGGCGTAGTTAAAATTTGAGATAATATAAAATTAATTTTTGAATAATTTACTATAGAAAAGGCAATCCCTGGCGTAATTAAAATTTGAGACAGTAAAAAATGAATCTTTGAATAATTTACTATAGAAAAGGCAATCCCTGGCGTAATTAAAATTTGAGACAGTAAAAAATGAATTTTTGAATAATTTAATATAGAAAAGGCAATCCCTGGCGTAATTAAAATTTGCGACAGAAAAAAATTAATTTTTGAATAATTTACTATAGAAAAGGCAATCCCTGGCGTAATTAAAATTTGAGACAGTAAAAAATGAATTTTTGAATAATTTACTATAGAAAAGGCAATTCCTGGCGTAATTAAAATTTGCGACAGAAAAAAATTAATTTTTGAATAATTTACTATAAAAAAGGCAATCCCTGGCGTAATTAAAATTTGCGACACTAAACAATTATTTTTTGCAAAATTTACTATAGAAAAGGCAATCCCTGGCGTAATTATAATTTGCGACAGTAAAAAATTATTTTTTGAATAATTTACTATAGAAAAGGCAATCCCTGGCGTAATTAAAATTTGAGACAGCAAAAAATGAATTTTTGAATAATTTACTATAGAAAAGGCAATCCCTGGCGTATTTAAAATTTGCAACAGTAAAAAATTAATTTTTGAATAATTTACTATAGAAAAGGCAATCCCTGGCGTAATTAAAATTTGAGACAGTAAAAAATGAATTGTTGAATAATTTACTATAGAAAAGGCAATCCCTGGCGTAATTATAATTTGCGACAGTAAAAAATTATTTTTTGAATAATTTACTATAGAAAAGGCAATCCCTGGCGTATTTAAAATTTGCGACAGTAAAAAATTATTTTTTGAATAATTTACTATAGAAAAGGCAATCCCTGGCGTAATTAAAATTTGCGACAGAAAAAAATTAATTTTTGAATAATTTACTATAGAAAAGGCAATCCCTGGCGTAATTAAAATTTGAGACAGTAAAAAATGAATTTTTGAATAATTTACTATAGAAAAGGCAATCCCTGGCGTAATTAAAATTTGCGACCGAAAAAAATTAATTTTTGAATAATTTACTATAGAAAAGGCAATCCCTGGCGTAATTAAAATTTGCGACACTAAACAATTATTTTTTGCAAAATTTACTATAGAAAAGGCAATCCCTGGCGTAATTAAAATTTGAGACAGTAAAAAATGAATTTTTGAATAATTTACTATAGAAAAGGCAATCCCTGGCGTAATTAAAATTTGCGACACTAAACAATTATTTTTTGCAAAATTTACTATAGAAAAGGCAATCCCTGGCGTAATTAAAATTTCTGACAGTAAAAAATGAATTTTTGAATAATTTACTATAGAAAAGGCAATCCCTGGCGTAATTAAAATTTGCGACACTAAACAATTATTTTTTGCAAAATTGACTATAGAAAAGGCAATCCCTGGCGTAATTAAAATTAGAGACAGTAAAAAATGAATTTTTGAATAATTTACTATAGAAAAGGCAATCCCTGGCGTAATTAAAATTTGCGACACTAAACAATTATTTTTTGCAAAATTTACTATAGAAAAGGCAATCCCTGGCGTAATTAAAATTTGTGACAGTAAAAAATGAATTTTTGAATAATTTACTATAGAAAAGGCAATCCCTGGCGTAATTAAAATTTGCGACAGAAAAAAATTAATTTTTGAATAATTTACTATAGAAAAGGCAATCCCTGGCGTAATTAAAATTTGAGACAGTAAAAAATGAATTTTTGAATAATTTACTATAGAAAAGGCAATCCCTGGCGTAATTAAAATTTGCGACAGAAAAAAATTAATTTTTGAATAATTTACTATAGAAAACGCAATCCCTGGCGTAATTAAAATTTGCGACACTAAACAATTATTTTTTGCAAAATTTACTATAGAAAAGGCAATCCCTGGCGTAATTAAAATTTGCGACAGAAAAAAATTAATTTTTGAATAATTTACTATAGAAAAGGCAATCCCTGGCGTAATTAAAATTTGCGACAGTATAAAATTATTTTTTGAATAATTTACTATAGAAAAGGCAATCCCTGGCGTAATTAAAATTTGAGACAGTAAAAAATTATTTTTTGAATAATTTACTATAGAAAAGGCAATCCCTGGCGTAATTAAAATTTGAGACAGTAAAAAATGAATCTTTGAATAATTTACTATAGAAAAGGCAATCCCTGGCGTAATTATAATTTGCGACAATAAAAAATTATTTTTTGAATAATTTACTATAGAAAAGGCAATCCCTGGCGTAATTAAAATTTGCGACACTAAACAATTATTTTTTGCAAAATTTACTATAGAAAAGGCAATCCCTGGCGTAATTAAAATTTGAGACAGTAAAAAATGAATTTTTGAATAATTTACTATAGAAAAGGCAATTCCTGGCGTAATTAAAATTTGAGACAGTAAAAAATGAATTTTTGAATAATTTACTATAGAAAAGGCAATCCCTGGCGTAATTAAAATTTGAGACAGTATAAAATTATTTTTTGAATAATTTACTATAGAAAAGGCAATCCCTGGCGTAATTAAAATTTGAGACAGTAAAAAATGAATTTTTGAATAATTTACTATAGAAAAGGCAATCCCTGGCGTAATTAAAATTTGCGACAGTAAAAAATTATTTTTTGCAAAATTTACTATAGAAAAGGCAATCCCTGGCGTAATTAAAATTTGAGACTGTAAAAAATGAATTTTTGAATAATTAACTATAGAAAAGGCAATCCCTGGCGTAATTAAAATTTGAGACAGTAAAAAATGAATTTTTGAATAATTTACTATAGAAAAGGCAATCCCTGGCGTAATTAAAATTTGCGACAGTAAAAAATTATTTTTTGCAAAATTTACTATAGAAAAGGCAATCCCTGGCGTAATTAAAATTTGAGACAGTAAAAAATTATTTTTTGAATAATTTACTATAGAAAAGGCAATCCCTGGCGTAATTAAAATTTGAGACAGTAAAAAATGAATTTTTGAATAATTTACTATAGAAAAGGCAAACCCTGGCGTAATTATAATTTGCGACAATAAAAAATTATTTTTTGAATAATTTACTATAGAAAAGGCAATCCCTGGCATATTTAAAATTTGCGACAGTAAAAAATGAATTTTTGAATAATTTAATATAGAAAAGGCAATCCCTGGCGTAATTAAAATTTGAGACAGTAAAAAATTATTTTTTGAATAATTTACTATAGAAAAGGCAATCCCTGGCGTAATTAAAATTTGCGACAGTAAAAAATGAATTTTTGAATAATTTACTATAGAAAAGGCAATCCCTGGCGTAATTATAATTTGCGACAGTAAAAAATTATTTTTTGAATTATTTACTATAGAAAAGGCAATCCCTGGCGTAATTAAAATTTGAGACAGTAAAAAATGAATTTTTGAATAATTTACTATAGAAAAGGCAATCCCTGGCGTAATTAAAATTTGAGACAGTAAAAAATGAATTTTTGAATAATTTACTATAGAAAAGGCAATCCCTGGCGTAATTATAATTTGCGACAGTAAAAAATTATTTTTTGAATAATTTACTATAGAAAAGGCAATCCCTGGCGTAATTAAAATTTGAGACAGTAAAAAATGAATTTTTGAATAATTTACTATAGAAAAGGCAATCCCTTGCGTATTTAAAATTTGCAACAGTAAAAAATTAATTTTTGAATAATTTACTATAGAAAAGGCAATCCCTGGCGTAATTAAAATTTGCGACACTAAACAATTATTTTTTGCAAAATTTACTATAGAAAAGGCAATCCCTGGCGTAATTAAAATTTGAGACAGTAAAAAATGAATTTTTGAATAATTTACTATAGAAAAGGCAATCCCTGGCGTAATTAAAATTTGAGACAGTAAAAAATTATTTTTTGAATAATTTACTATAGAAAAGGCAATCCCTGGCGTAATTAAAATTTGTGACACTAAACAATTATTTTTTGCAAAATTTACTATAGAAAAGGCAATCCCTGGCGTAATTAAAATTTGAGACAGTAAAAAATGAATTTTTGAATAATTTACTTTACAAAAGGCAATCCCTGGCGTAATTAAAATTTGCGACAGTAAAAAATTAGTTTTTGCAAAATTTACTATAGAAAAGGCAATCCCAGGCGTAATTAAAATTTGAGACAGTAAAAAATGAATTTTTGAATAATTTACTATAGAAAAGGCAATCCCTGGCGTAATTATAATTTGCGACAGTAAAAAATTATTTTTTGAATAATTTACTATAGAAAAGGCAATCCCTGGCGTAATTAAAATTTGAGACAGTAAAAAATGAATTTTTGAATAATTTACTATAGAAAAGGCAATCCCTTGCGTATTTAAAATTTGCAACAGTAAAAAATTAATTTTTGAATAATTTACTATAGAAAAGGCAATCCCTGGCGTAATTAAAATTTGCGACACTAAACAATTATTTTTTGCAAAATTTACTATAGAAAAGGCAATCCCTGGCGTAATTAAAATTTGAGACAGTAAAAAATGAATTTTTGAATAATTTACTATAGAAAAGGCAATCCCTGGCGTAATTAAAATTTGAGACAGTAAAAAATGAATTTTTGAATAATTTACTATAGAAAAGGCAATCCCTGGCGTAATTAAAATTTGCGACAGAAAAAAATTAATTTTTGAATAATTTACTATAGAAAAGGCAATCCCTGGCGTAATTAAAATTTGAGACAGTAAAAAATGAATTTTTGAATAATTTACTATAGAAAAGGCAATCCCTGGCGTAATTAAAATTTGCGACAGAAAAAAATTAATTTTTGAATAATTTACTATAGAAAAGGCAATCCCTGGCGTAATTAAAATTTGCGACACTAAACAATTATTTTTTGGAAAATTTACTATAGAAAAGGCAATCCCTGGCGTAATTAAAATTTGAGACAGTAAAAAATGAATTTTTGAATAATTTACTATAGAAAAGGCAATCCCTGGCGTAATTAAAATTTGCGACACTAAACAATTATTTTTTGCAAAATTTACTATAGAAAAGGCAATCCCTGGCGTAATTAAAATTTGTGACAGTATAAAATTATTTTTTGAATAATTTACTATAGAAAAGGCAATCCCTGGCGTAATAAAAATTTGCGACACTAAACAATTATTTTTTGCAAAATTTATTATAGAAAAGGCAATCCTTGGCGTATTTAAAATTTGCGACAGTATAAAATTATTTTTTGAATAATTTACTATAGAAAAGGCAATCCCTGGCGTAATTAAAATTTGAGACAGTAAAAAATGAATTTTTGAATAATTTACTATAGAAAAGGCAATCCCTGGCGTAATTAAAATTTGCGACAGTATAAAATTATTTTTTGAATAATTTACTATAGAAAAGGCAATCCCTGGCGTAATTAAAATTTGCGACAGTAAAAAATGAATTTTTGAATAATTTACTATAGAAAAGGCAATCCCTGGCGTAATTAAAATTTGCGACACTAAACAATTATTTTTTGCAAAATTTACTATAGAAAAGGCAATCCCTGGCGTAATTAAAATTTGTGACAGTAAAAAATGAATTTTTGAATAATTTACTATAGAAAAGGCAATCCCTGGCGTAATTAAAATTTGAGACAGTAAAAAATGAATTTTTGAATAATTTACTAAAGAAAAGGCAATCCCTGGCGTAATTAAAATTTGCGACACTAAACAATTATTTTTTGAATAATTTACTGAAGAAAAGGCAATCCCTGGCGTAATTAAAATTTGTGACAGTAAAAAATGAATTTTTGAATAATTTACTATAGAAAAGGCAATCCCTGGCGTAATTAAAATTTGCGACACTAAACAATTATTTTTTGCAAAATTTATTATAGAAAAGGCAATCCCTGGCGTATTTAAAATTTGAGACAGTAAAAAATTATTTTTTGAATAATTTACTATAGAAAAGGCAATCCCTGGCGTAATTAAAATTTGCGACACTAAACAATTATTTTTTGCAAAATTTACTATAGAAAAGGCAATTCCTGGCGTAATTAAAATTTGAGACAGTAAAAAATGAATTTTTGAATAATTTACTATACAAAAGGCAATCCCTGGCGTAATTAAAATTTGCGACAGTAAAAAATTAGTTTTTGCAAAATTTACTATAGAAAAGGCAATCCCTGGCGTAATTAAAATTTGAGACAGTAAAAAATGAATTTTTGAATAATTTACTATAGAAAAGGCAATCCCTGGCGTAATTATAATTTGCGACAGTAAAAAATTATTTTTTGAATAATTTACTATAGAAAAGGCAATCCCTGGCGTAATTAAAATTTGCGACAGTAAAAAATTATTTTTTGTATAATTTACTATAGAAAAGGCAATCCCTGGCGTAATTAAAATTTGCGACAAAAAAAATTTATTTTGAATAATTTACTATAGAAAAGGCAATCCCTGGCGTAATTAAAATTTGAGACAGTAAAAAATGAATTTTTGAATAATTTACTATAGAAAAGGCAATCCCTGGCGTAATTAAAATTTGCGACAGAAAAAAATTAATTTTTGAATAATTTACTATAGAAAAGGCAATCCCTGGCGTAATTAAAATTTGCGACACTAAACAATTATTTTTTGCAAAATTTACTATAGAAAAGGCAATCCCTGGCGTAATTAAAATTTGAGACAGTAAAAAATGAATTTTTGAATAATTTACTATAGAAAAGGCAATCCCTGGCGTAATTAAAATTTGCGACAGTAAAAAATGAATTTTTGAATAATTTACTATAGAAAAGGCAATCCCTGGCGTAATTATAATTTGCGACAGTAAAAAATTATTTTTTGAATTATTTACTATAGAAAAGGCAATCCCTGGCGTAATTAAAATTTGAGACAGTAAAAAATGAATTTTTGAATAATTTACTATAGAAAAGGCAATCCCTGGCGTAATTAAAATTTGAGACAGTAAAAAATGAATTTTTGAATAATTTACTATAGAAAAGGCAATCCCTGGCGTAATTATAATTTGCGACAGTAAAAAATTATTTTTTGAATAATTTACTATAGAAAAGGCAATCCCTGGCGTAATTAAAATTTGAGACAGTAAAAAATGAATTTTTGAATAATTTACTATAGAAAAGGCAATCCCTTGCGTATTTAAAATTTGCAACAGTAAAAAATTAATTTTTGAATAATTTACTATAGAAAAGGCAATCCCTGGCGTAATTAAAATTTGCGACACTAAACAATTATTTTTTGCAAAATTTACTATAGAAAAGGCAATCCCTGGCGTAATTAAAATTTGAGACAGTAAAAAATGAATTTTTGAATAATTTACTATAGAAAAGGCAATCCCTGGCGTAATTAAAATTTGAGACAGTAAAAAATTATTTTTTGAATAATTTACTATAGAAAAGGCAATCCCTGGCGTAATTAAAATTTGTGACACTAAACAATTATTTTTTGCAAAATTTACTATAGAAAAGGCAATCCCTGGCGTAATTAAAATTTGAGACAGTAAAAAATGAATTTTTGAATAATTTACTTTACAAAAGGCAATCCCTGGCGTAATTAAAATTTGCGACAGTAAAAAATTAGTTTTTGCAAAATTTACTATAGAAAAGGCAATCCCTGGCGTAATTAAAATTTGAGACAGTAAAAAATGAATTTTTGAATAATTTACTATAGAAAAGGCAATCCCTGGCGTAATTATAATTTGCGACAGTAAAAAATTATTTTTTGAATAATTTACTATAGAAAAGGCAATCCCTGGCGTAATTAAAATTTGAGACAGTAAAAAATGAATTTTTGAATAATTTACTATAGAAAAGGCAATCCCTTGCGTATTTAAAATTTGCAACAGTAAAAAATTAATTTTTGAATAATTTACTATAGAAAAGGCAATCCCTGGCGTAATTAAAATTTGCGACACTAAACAATTATTTTTTGCAAAATTTACTATAGAAAAGGCAATCCCTGGCGTAATTAAAATTTGAGACAGTAAAAAATGAATTTTTGAATAATTTACTATAGAAAAGGCAATCCCTGGCGTAATTAAAATTTGAGACAGTAAAAAATGAATTTTTGAATAATTTACTATAGAAAAGGCAATCCCTGGCGTAATTAAAATTTGCGACAGAAAAAAATTAATTTTTGAATAATTTACTATAGAAAAGGCAATCCCTGGCGTAATTAAAATTTGAGACAGTAAAAAATGAATTTTTGAATAATTTACTATAGAAAAGGCAATCCCTGGCGTAATTAAAATTTGCGACAGAAAAAAATTAATTTTTGAATAATTTACTATAAAAAGGCAATCCCTGGCGTAATTAAAATTTGCGACACTAAACAATTATTTTTTGGAAAATTTACTATAGAAAAGGCAATCCCTGGCGTAATTAAAATTTGAGACAGTAAAAAAAGAATTTTTGAATAATTTACTATAGAAAAGGCAATCCCTGGCGTAATTAAAATTTGCGACACTAAACAATTATTTTTTGCAAAATTTACTATAGAAAAGGCAATCCCTGGCGTAATTAAAATTTGTGACAGTAAAAAATGAATTTTTGAATAATTTACTATAGAAAAGGCAATCCCTGGCGTAATAAAAATTTGCGACACTAAACAATTATTTTTTGCAAAATTTATTATAGAAAAGGCAATCCCTGGCGTATTTAAAATTTGCGACAGTATAAAATTATTTTTTGAATAATTTACTATAGAAAAGGCAATCCCTGGCGTAATTAAAATTTGAGACAGTAAAAAATGAATTTTTGAATAATTTACTATAGAAAAGGCAATCCCTGGCGTAATTAAAATTTGCGACAGTATAAAATTATTTTTTGAATAATTTACTATAGAAAAGGCAATCCCTGGCGTAATTAAAATTTGCGACAGTAAAAAATGAATTTTTGAATAATTTACTATAGAAAAGGCAATCCCTGGCGTAATTAAAATTTGCGACACTAAACAATTATTTTTTGCAAAATTTACTATAGAAAAGGCAATCCCTGGCGTAATTAAAATTTGTGACAGTAAAAAATGAATTTTTGAATAATTTACTATAGAAAAGGCAATCCCTGGCGTAATTAAAATTTGAGACAGTAAAAAATGAATTTTTGAATAATTTACTAAAGAAAAGGCAATCCCTGGCGTAATTAAAATTTGCGACACTAAACAATTATTTTTTGAATAATTTACTGAAGAAAAGGCAATCCCTGGCGTAATTAAAATTTGTGACAGTAAAAAATGAATTTTTGAATAATTTACTATAGAAAAGGCAATCCCTGGCGTAATTAAATTTTGCGACACTAAACAATTATTTTTTGCAAAATTTATTATAGAAAAGGCAATCCCTGGCGTATTTAAAATTTGAGACAGTAAAAAATTATTTTTTGAATAATTTACTATAGAAAAGGCAATCCCTGGCGTAATTAAAATTTGCGACACTAAACAATTATTTTTTGCAAAATTTACTATAGAAAAGGCAATCCCTGGCGTAATTAAAATTTGAGACAGTAAAAAATGAATTTTTGAATAATTTACTATACAAAAGGCAATCCCTGGCGTAATTAAAATTTGCGACAGTAAAAAATTAGTTTTTGCAAAATTTACTATAGAAAAGGCAATCCCTGGCGTAATTAAAATTTAAGACAGTAAAAAATGAATTTTTGAATAATTTACTATAGAAAAGGCAATCCCTGGCGTAATTATAATTTGCGACAGTAAAAAATTATTTTTTGAATAATTTACTATAGAAAAGGCAATCCCTGGCGTAATTAAAATTTGCGACAGTAAAAAATTATTTTTTGTATAATTTACTATAGAAAAGGCAATCCCTGGCGTAATTAAAATTTGCGACAGAAAAAAATTAATTTTTGAATAATTTACTATAGAAAAGGCAATCCCTGGCGTAATTAAAATTTGAGACAGTAAAAAATGAATTTTTGAATAATTTACTATAGAAAAGGCAATCCCTGGCGTAATTAAAATTTGCGACAGAAAAAAATTAATTTTTGAATAATTTACTATAGAAAAGGCAATCCCTGGCGTAATTAAAATTTGCGACACTAAACAATTATTTTTTGCAAAATTTACTATAGAAAAGGCAATCCCTGGCGTAATTAAAATTTGAGACAGTAAAAAATGAATTTTTGAATAATTTACTATAGAAAAGGCAATCCCTGGCGTAATTAAAATTTGCGACACTAAACAATTATTTTTTGCAAAATTTACTATAGAAAAGGCAATCCCTGGCGTAATTAAAATTTGTGACAGTAAAAAATGAATTTTTGAATAATTTACTATAGAAAAGGCAATCCCTGGCGTAATTAAAATTTGCGACACTAAACAATTATTTTTTGCAAAATTTATTATAGAAAAGGCAATCCCTGGCGTATTTAAAATTTGCGACAGTATAAAATTATTTTTTGAATAATTTACTATAGAAAAGGCAATCCCTGGCGTAATTAAAATTTGAGACAGTAAAAAATGAATTTTTGAATAATTTACTATAGAAAAGGCAATCCCTGGCGTAATTAAAATTTGCTACAGTATAAAATTATTTTTTGAATAATTTACTATAGAAAAGGCAATCCCTGGCGTAATTAAAATTTGCGACAGAAAAAAATTAATTTTTGAATAATTTACTATAGAAAAGGCAATCCCTGCGTAATTAAAATTTGCGACAGTAAAAAATGAATTTTTGAATAATTTACTATAGAAAAGGCAATCCCTGGCGTAATTAAAATTTGCGACACTAAACAATTATTTTTTGCAAAATTTACTATAGAAAAGGCAATCCCTGGCGTAATTAAAATTTGTGACAGTAAAAAATGAATTTTTGAATAATTTACTATAGAAAAGGCAATCCCTGGCGTAATTAAAATTTGAGACAGTAAAAAATGAATTTTTGAATAATTTACTATAGAAAAGGCAATCCCTGGAGTAATTAAAATTTGCGACACTAAACAATTATTTTTTGCAAAATTTACTATAGAAAAGGCAATCCCTGGCGTAATTAAAATTTGAGACAGTAAAAAATGAATTTTTGAATAATTTACTATAGAAAAGGCAATTCCGGGCGTAATTAAAATTTGAGACAGTAAAAAATGAATTTTTGAATAATTTACTATAGAAAAGGCAATCCCTGGCGTAATTAAAATTTGAGACAGTATAAAATTATTTTTTGAATAATTTACTATAGAAAAGGCAATCCCTGGCGTAATTAAAATTTGAGACAGTAAAAAATGAATTTTTGAATAATTTACTATAGAAAAGGCAATCCCTGGCGTAATTAAAATTTGCGACAGTAAAAAATTATTTTTTGCAAAATTTACTATAGAAAAGGCAATCCCTGGCTTAATTAAAATTTGAGACAGTAAAAAATGAATTTTTGAATAATTTACTATAGAAAAGGCAATCCCTGGCGTAATTAAAATTTGAGACAGTAAAAAATGAATTTTTGAATAATTTACTATAGAAAAGGCAATCCCTGGCGTAATTATAATTTGCGACAGTAAAAAATTATTTTTTGAATAATTTACTATAGAAAAGGCAATCCCTGGCGTAATTAAAATTTGAGACAGTAAAAAATGAATTTTTGAATAATTTACTATAGAAAAGGCAATCCCTTGCGTATTTAAAATTTGCAACAGTAAAAAATTAATTTTTGAATAATTTACTATAGAAAAGGCAATCCCTGGCGTAATTAAAATTTGCGACACTAAACAATTATTTTTTGCAAAATTTACTATAGAAAAGGCAATCCCTGGCGTATTTAAAATTTGAGACAGTAAAAAATGAATTTTTGAATAATTTACTATAGAAAAGGCAATCCTTGGCGTAGTTAAAATTTGAGACAGTAAAAAATTATTTTTTGAATAATTTACTATAGAAAAGGCAATCCCTGGCGTAATTAAAATTTGCGACACTAAACAATTATTTTTTGCAAAATTTACTATAGAAAAGGCAATCCCTGGCGTAATTAAAATTTGAGACAGCAAAAAATTAATTTTTGAATAATTTACTATACAAAAGGCAATCCCTGGCGTAATTAAAATTTGCGACAGTAAAAAATTAGTTTTTGCAAAATTTACTATAGAAAAGGCAATCCCTGGCGTAGTTAAAATTTGAGACAGTAAAAAATGAATTTTTGAATAATTTACTATAGAAAAGGCAATCCCTGGCGTAATTATAATTTGCGACAGTAAAAAATTATTTTTTGAATAATTTACTATAGAAAGGGCAATCCCTGGCGTAATTAAATTTTGCGACAGTAAAAAATTATTTTTTGAATAATTTACTATAGAAAAGGCAATCCCAGGCGTAATTAAAATTTGCGACAGAAAAAAATTAATTTTTGAATAATTTACTATAGAAAAGGCAATCCCTGGCGTAATTAAAATTTGAGACAGTAAAAAATGAATTTTTGAATAATTTACTATAGAAAAAGCAATCCCAGGCCTAATTAAAATTTGCAACAGAAAAAAATTAATTTTTGAATAATTTACTATAGAAAAGGCAATCCCTGGCGTAATTAAAATTTGCGACACTAAACAATTATTTTTTGCAAAATTTACTATAGAAAAGGCAATCCCTGGAGTAATGAAAATTTGAGACAGTAAAAAATCAATTTTTGAATAATTTACTATAGAAAAGGCAATCCCTGGCGTAATTAAAATTTGCGACACTAAACAATTATTTTTTGCAAAATTTACTATAGAAAAGGCAATCCCTGGCGTAATTAAAATTTGTGACAGTAAAAAATGAATTTTTGAATAATTTACTATAGAAAAGGCAATCCCTGGCGTAATTAAAATTTGCGACACTAAACAATTATTTTTTGCAAAATTTACTATAGAAAAGGCAATCCCTGGCGTATTTAAAATTTGCGACAGTATAAAATTATTTTTTGAATAATTTACTATAGAAAAGGCAATCCCTGGCGTAATTAAAATTTGAGACAGTAAAAAATGATTTTTTGAATAATTTACTATAGAAAAGGCAATCCCTGGCGTAATTAAAATTTGCGACAGTATAAAATTATTTTTTGAATAATTTACTATAGAAAAGGCAATCCCTGGCGTAATTAAAATTTGCGACAGAAAAAAATTAATTTTTGAATAATTTACTATAGAAAAGGCAATCCCTGGCGTAATTAAAATTTGCGACAGTAAAAAATGAATTTTTGAATAATTTACTATAGAAAAGGCAATCCCTGGCGTAATTAAAATTTGCGACACTAAACAATTATTTTTTGCAAAATTTACTATAGAAAAGGCAATCCCTGGCGTAATTAAAATTTGTGACAGTAAAAAATGAATTTTTGAATAATTTACTATAGAAAAGGCAATCCCTGGCGTAATTAAAATTTGCGACACTAAACAATTATTTTTTGCAAAATTTACTATAGAAAAGGCAATCCCTGGCGTAATTAAAATTTGAGACAGTAAAAAATGAATTTTTGAATAATTTACTATAGAAAAGGCAATCCCTGGCGTATTTAAAATTTGAGACAGTATAAAATTATTTTTTGAATAATTTACTATAGAAAAGGCAATCCCTGGCGTAATTAAAATTTGCGACACTAAACAATTATTTTTTGTAAAATTTACTATAGAAAAGGCAATCCCTGGCGTAATTAAAATTTGAGACAGTAAAAAATGAATTTTTGAATAATTTACTATAGAAAAAGCAATCCCTGGCGTAATTAAAATTTGCGACACTAAACAATTATTTTTTGA
Source organism: Dioctria linearis (assembly GCA_963930735.1). Classification (NCBI taxonomy): domain Eukaryota; kingdom Metazoa; phylum Arthropoda; class Insecta; order Diptera; family Asilidae; genus Dioctria; species Dioctria linearis. Next base: position 28,487 of record CAWVNZ010001044.1, read on the forward strand.
ATAATTTACTATAGAAAAGGCAATCCCTGGCGTAATTAAAATTTGAGACAGTAAAAAATTATTTTTTTAATAATTTACTATAGAAAAGGCAATCCCTGGCGTAATTAAAATTTGCGACAGTAAAAAATTAGTTTTTGCAAAATTTACTATAGAAAAGGCAATCCCTGGCGTAGTTAAAATTTGAGACAGTAAAAAATGAATTTTTGAATAATTTACTATAGAAAAGGCAATCCCTGGCGTAATTATAATTTGCGACAGTAAAAAATTATTTTTTGAATAATTTACTATAGAAAAGGCAATCCCTGGCGTAATTAAAATTTGCGACAGTAAAAAATTATTTTTTGAATAATTTACTATAGAAAAGGCAATCCCAGGCGTAATTAAAATTTGCGACAGAAAAAAATTAATTTTTGAATAATTTACTATAGAAAAGGCAATCCCTGGCGTAATTAAAATTTGAGACAGTAAAAAATGAATTTTTGAATAATTTACTATAGAAAAGGCAATCCCTGGCGTAATTAAAATTTGCGACAGAAAAAAATTAATTTTGAAATAATTTACTATAGAAAAGGCAATCCCTGGCGTAATTAAAATTTGCGACACTAAACAATTATTTTTTGCAAAATTTACTATAGAAAAGGCAATCCCTGGCGTAATTAAAATTTGAGACAGTAAAAAATCAATTTTTGAATAATTTACTATAGAAAAGGCAATCCCTGGCGTAATTAAAATTTGCGACACTAAACAATTATTTTTTGCAAAATTTACTATAGAAAAGGCAATCCCTGGCGTAATTAAAATTTGTGACAGTAAAAATGAATTTTTGAATAATTTACTATAGAAAAGGCAATCCCTGGCGTAATTAAAATTTGCGACACTAAACAATTATTTTTTGCAAAATTTACTATAGAAAAGGCAATCCCTGGCGTAATTAAAATTTGCGACACTAAACAATTATTTTTTGTAAAATTTACTATAGAAAAGGCAATCCCTGGCGTAATTAAAATTTGAGACAGTAAAAAATGAATTTTTGAATAATTTACTATAGAAAAAGCAATCCCTGGCGTAATTAAAATTTGCGACACTAAACAATTATTTTTTGAATAATTTACTATAGAAAAGGCAATCCCTGGCGTAATTAAAATTTGAGACAGTAAAAAATTATTTTTTTAATAATTTACTATAGAAAAGGCAATCCCTGGCGTAATTAAAATTTGCGACAGTAAAAAATTAGTTTTTGCAAAATTTACTATAGAAAAGGCAATCCCTGGCGTAGTTAAAATTTGAGACAGTAAAAAATGAATTTTTGAATAATTTACTATAGAAAAGGCAATCCCTGGCGTAATTATAATTTGCGACAGTAAAAAATTATTTTTTGAATAATTTACTATAGAAAAGGCAATCCCTGGCGTAATTAAAATTTGCGACAGTAAAAAATTATTTTTTGAATAATTTACTATAGAAAAGGCAATCCCAGGCGTAATTAAAATTTGCGACAGAAAAAAATTAATTTTTGAATAATTTACTATAGAAAAGGCAATCCCTGGCGTAATTAAAATTTGAGACAGTAAAAAATGAATTTTTGAATAATTTACTATAGAAAAGGCAATCCCTGGCGTAATTAAAATTTGCGACAGAAAAAAATTAATTTTGGAATAATTTACTATAGAAAAGGCAATCCCTGGCGTAATTAAAATTTGCGACACTAAACAATTATTTTTTGCAAAATTTACTATAGAAAAGGCAATCCCTGGCGTAATTAAAATTTGAGACAGTAAAAAATCAATTTTTGAATAATTTACTATAGAAAAGGCAATCCCTGGCGTAATTAAAATTTGCGACACTAAACAATTATTTTTTGCAAAATTTACTATAGAAAAGGCAATCCCTGGCGTAATTAAAATTTGTGACAGTAAAAATGAATTTTTGAATAATTTACTATAGAAAAGGCAATCCCTGGCGTAATTAAAATTTGCGACACTAAACAATTATTTTTTGCAAAATTTACTATAGAAAAGGCAATCCCTGGCGTATTTAAAATTTTCGACAGTATAAAATTATTTTTTGAATAATTTACTATAGAAAAGGCAATCCCTGGCGTAATTAAAATTTGAGACAGTAAAAAATGATTTTTTGAATAATTTACTATAGAAAAGGCAATCCCTGGCGTAATTAAAATTTGCGACAGTATAAAATTATTTTTTGAATAATTTACTATAGAAAAGGCAATCCCTGGCGTAATTAAAATTTGCGACAGAAAAAAATTAATTTTTGAATAATTTACTATAGAAAAGGCAATACCTGGCGTAATTAAAATTTGCGACAGTAAAAAATGAATTTTTGAATAATTTACTATAGAAAAGGCAATCCCTGGCGTAATTAAAATTTGCGACACTAAACAATTATTTTTTTGCAAAATTTACTATAGAAAAGGCAATCCCTGGCGTAATTAAAATGTGTGACAGTAAAAAATGAATTTTTGAATAATTTACTATAGAAAAGGCAATCCCTGGCGTAATTAAAATTTGCGACACTAAACAATTATTTTTTGCAAAATTTACTATAGAAAAGGCAATCCCTGGCGTAATTAAAATTTGAGACAGTAAAAAATGAATTTTTGAATAATTTACTATAGAAAAGGCAATCCCTGGCGTAATTAAAATTTGAGACAGTATAAAATCATTTTTGAATAATTTAATATAGAAAAGGCAATCCCTGGCGTAATTAAAATTTGCGACACTAAACAATTATTTTTTGCAAAATTTACTATAGAAAAGGCAATCCCTGGCGTAATTAAAATTTGAGACAGTAAAAAATGAATTTTTGAATAATTTACTATAGAAAAAGCAATCCCTGGCGTAATTAAAATTTGCGACACTAAACAATTATTTTTTGAATAATTTACTATAGAAAAGGCAATCCCTGGCGTAATTAAAATTTGAGACAGTAAAAAATTATTTTTTGAATAATTTACTATAGAAAAGGCAATCCCTGGCGTAATTAAAATTTGCGACAGTAAAAAATTATTTTTTGAATAATTTACTATAGAAAAGGCAATCCCTGGCGTAATTAAAATTTGAGACAGTAAAAAATGAATTTTTGAATAATTTACTATAGAAAAGGCAATCCCTGGCGTAATTAAAATTTGCGACAGTATAAAATTATTTTTTGAATAATTTACTATAGAAAAGGCAATCCCTGGCGTAATTAAAATTTGCGACAGTAAAAAATTATTTTTGAATAATTTACTATAGAAAAGGCAATCCCTGGCGTAATTAAAATTTGCGACCGTAAAAAATTATTTTTTGAATAATTTACTATAGAAAAGGCAATCCCTGGCGTAATTAAAATTTGCGACAGTATAAAATTATTTTTTGAATTATTTACTATAGAAAAGGCAATCCCTGGCGTAATTAAAATTTGCGACAGTAAAAAATTATTTTTTGAATAATTTACTATAGAAAAGGCAATCCCTGGCGTAATTAAAATTTGCGACAGTAAAAAATTATTTTTTGAATAATTTACTATAGAAAAGGCAATCCCTGGCGTAATTAAAATTTGCGACAGTATAAAATTATTTTTTGAATAATTTACTATAGAAAAGGCAATCCCTGGCGTAATTAAAATTTGCAACACTAAACAATTATTTTTTTGCAAAATTTACTATAGAAAAGGCAATCCCTGGCGTAATTAAAATTTGAGACAGTAAAAAATGAATTTTTGAATAATTTACTATAGAAAAGGCAATCCCTGGCGTAATTAAAATTTGCGACACTAAACAATTATTTTTTGCAAAATTTACTATAGAAAAGGTAATCCCTGGCGTAATTAAAATTTGAGACAGTAAAAAATGAATTTTTGAATAATTTACTATAGAAAAGGCAATCCCTGGCGTAATTATAATTTGCGACAGTAAAAAAATTATTTTTTGAATAATTTACTATAGAAAAGGCAATCCCTGGCGTAATTAAAATTTGCGACACTAAACAATTATTTTTTGCAAAATTTACTATAGAAAAGGCAATCCCTGGCGTAATTAAAATTTGAGACAGTAAAAAATGAATTTTTGAATAATTTACTATAGAAAAAGCAATCCCTGGCGTAATTAAAATTTGCGACACTAAACAATTATTTTTTGAATAATTTACTATAGAAAAGGCAATCCCTGGCGTAATTAAAATTTGAGACAGTAAAAAATTATTTTTTGAATAATTTACTATAGAAAAGGCAATCCCTGCGTAATTAAAATTTGCGACAGTAAAAAATTAGCTTTTGCAAAATTTACTATAGAAAAGGCAATCCCTGGCGTAGTTAAATTTGAGACAGTAAAAAATGAATTTTTGAATAATTTACTATATAAAAGGCAATCCCTGGCGTAATTATAATTTGCGACAGTAAAAAATTATTTTTTGAATAATTTACTATAGAAAAGGCAATCCCTGGCGTAATTAAAATTTGCGACAGTAAAAAATTATTTTTTGAATAATTTACTATAGAAAAGGCAATCCCGGGCGTAATTAAAATTTGCGACAGAATAAAATTAATTTTTGAATAATTTACTATAGAAAAGGCAATCCCTGGCGTAATTGAAATTTGAGACAGTAAAAAATGAATTTTTGAATAATTTACTATAGAAAAGGCAATCCCTGGCGTAATTAAAATTTGCGACACTAAACAATTATTTTTTGCAAAATTTACTATAGAAAAGGCAATCCCTGGCGTAATTAAAATTTGTGACAGTAAAAAATGAATTTTTGAATAATTTACTATAGAAAAGGCAATCCCTGGCGTAATTAAAATTTGAGACAGTAAAAAATGAATTTTTGAATAATTTACTAAAGAAAAGGCAATCCCTGGCGTAATTAAAATTTGCGACACTAAACAATTATTTTTTGAATAATTTACTGAAGAAAAGGCAATCCCTGGCGTAATTAAAATTTGTGAGAGTAAAAAATGAATTTTTGAATAATTTACTATAGAAAAGGCAATCCCTGGCGTAATTAAAATTTGCGACACTAAACAATTATTTTTTGCAAAATTTATTATAGAAAAGGCAATCCCTGGCGTATTTAAAATTTGAGACAGTAAAAAATTATTTTTGAATAATTTACTATAGAAAAGGCAATCCCTGGCGTAATTAAAATTTGCGACACTAAACAATTATTTTTTGCAAAATTTACTATAGAAAAGGCAATTCTTGGCGTAATTAAAATTTGAGACAGTAAAAAATGAATTTTTGAATAATTTACTATACAAAAGGCAATCCCTGGCGTAATTAAAATTTGCGACAGTAAAAAATTAGTTTTTGCAAAATTTACTATAGAAAAGGCAATCCCTGGCGTAATTAAAATTTGAGACAGTAAAAAATGAATTTTTGAATAATTTACTATAGAAAAGGCAATCCCTGGCGTAATTATAATTTGCGACAGTAAAAAATTATTTTTTGAATAATTTACTATAGAAAAGGCAATCCCTGGCGTAATTAAAATTTGCGACAGTAAAAAATTATTTTTTGTATAATTTACTATAGAAAAGGCAATCCCTGGCGTAATTAAAATTTGCGACAGAAAAAAATTAATTTTTGAATAATTTACTATAGAAAAGGCAATCCCTGGCGTAATTAAAATTTGAGACAGTAAAAAATGAATTTTTGAATAATTTACTATAGAAAAGGCAATCCCTGGCGTAATTAAAATTTGCGACAGAAAAAAATTAATTTTTGAATAATTTACTATAGAAAAGGCAATCCCTGGCGTAATTAAAATTTGCGACACTAAACAATTATTTTTTGCAAAATTTACTATAGAAAAGGCAATCCCTGGCGTAATTAAAATTTGAGACAGTAAAAAATGAATTTTTGAATAATTTACTATAGAAAAGGCAATCCCTGGCGTAATTAAAATTTGCGACAGTAAAAAATGAATTTTTGAATAATTTACTATAGAAAAGGCAATCCCTGGCGTAATTATAATTTGCGACAGTAAAAAATTATTTTTTGAATTATTTACTATAGAAAAGGCAATCCCTGGCGTAATTAAAATTTGAGACAGTAAAAAATGAATTTTTGAATAATTTACTATAGAAAAGGCAATCCCTGGCGTAATTAAAATTTGAGACAGTAAAAAATGAATTTTTGAATAATTTACTATAGAAAAGGCAATCCCTGGCGTAATTATAATTTGCGACAGTAAAAAATTATTTTTTGAATAATTTACTATAGAAAAGGCAATCCCTGGCGTAATTAAAATTTGAGACAGTAAAAAATGAATTTTTGAATAATTTACTATAGAAAAGGCAACCCCTTGCGTATTTAAAATTTGCAACAGTAAAAAATTAATTTTTGAATAATTTACTATAGAAAAGGCAATCCCTGGCGTAATTAAAATTTGCGACACTAAACAATTATTTTTTGCAAAATTTACTATAGAAAAGGCAATCCCTGGCGTAATTAAAATTTGAGACAGTAAAAAATGAATTTTTGAATAATTTACTATAGAAAAGGCAATCCCTGGCGTAATTAAAATTTGAGACAGTAAAAAATTATTTTTTGAATAATTTACTATAGAAAAGGCAATCCCTGGCGTAATTAAAATTTGTGACACTAAACAATTATTTTTTGCAAAATTTACTATAGAAAAGGCAATCCCTGGCGTAATTAAAATTTGAGACAGTAAAAAATGAATTTTTGAATAATTTACTTTACAAAAGGCAATCCCTGGCGTAATTAAAATTTGCGACAGTAAAAAATTAGTTTTTGCAAAATTTACTATAGAAAAGGCAATCCCTGGCGTAATTAAAATTTGAGACAGTAAAAAATGAATTTTTGAATAATTTACTATAGAAAAGGCAATCCCTGGCGTAATTATAATTTGCGACAGTAAAAAATTATTTTTTGAATAATTTACTATAGAAAAGGCAATCCCTGGCGTAATTAAAATTTGAGACAGTAAAAAATGAATTTTTGAATAATTTACTATAGAAAAGGCAATCCCTTGCGTATTTAAAATTTGCAACAGTAAAAAATTAATTTTTGAATAATTTACTATAGAAAAGGCAATCCCTGGCGTAATTAAAATTTGCGACACTAAACAATTATTTTTTGCAAAATTTACTATAGAAAAGGCAATCCCTGGCGTAATTAAAATTTGAGACAGTAAAAAATGAATTTTTGAATAATTTACTATAGAAAAGGCAATCCCTGGCGTAATTAAAATTTGAGACAGTAAAAAATGAATTTTTGAATAATTTACTATAGAAAAGGCAATCCCTGGCGTAATTAAAATTTGCGACAGAAAAAAATTAATTTTTGAATAATTTACTATAGAAAAGGCAATCCCTGGCGTAATTAAAATTTGAGACAGTAAAAAATGAATTTTTGAATAATTTACTATAGAAAAGGCAATCCCTGGCGTAATTAAAATTTGCGACAGAAAAAAATTAATTTTTGAATAATTTACTATAGAAAAGGCAATCCCTGGCGTAATTAAAATTTGCGACACTAAACAATTATTTTTTGGAAAATTTACTATAGAAAAGGCAATCCCTGGCGTAATTAAAATTTGAGACAGTAAAAAAAGAATTTTTGAATAATTTACTATAGAAAAGGCAATCCCTGGCGTAATTAAAATTTGCGACACTAAACAATTATTTTTTGCAAAATTTACTATAGAAAAGGCAATCCCTGGCGTAATTAAAATTTGTGACAGTAAAAAATGAATTTTTGAATAATTTACTATAGAAAAGGCAATCCCTGGCGTAATAAAAATTTGCGACACTAAACAATTATTTTTTGCAAAATTTATTATAGAAAAGGCAATCCCTGGCGTATTTAAAATTTGCGACAGTATAAAATTATTTTTTGAATAATTTACTATAGAAAAGGCAATCCCTGGCGTAATTAAAATTTGAGACAGTAAAAAATGAATTTTTGAATAATTTACTATAGAAAAGGCAATCCCTGGCGTAATTAAAATTTGCGACAGTATAAAATTATTTTTTGAATAATTTACTATAGAAAAGGCAATCCCTGGCGTAATTAAAATTTGCGACAGTAAAAAATGAATTTTTGAATAATTTACTATAGAAAAGGCAATCCCTGGCGTAATTAAAATTTGCGACACTAAACAATTATTTTTTGCAAAATTTACTATAGAAAAGGCAATCCCTGGCGTAATTAAAATTTGTGACAGTAAAAAATGAATTTTTGAATAATTTACTATAGAAAAGGCAATCCCTGGCGTAATTAAAATTTGAGACAGTAAAAAATGAATTTTTGAATAATTTACTAAAGAAAAGGCAATCCCTGGCGTAATTAAAATTTGCGACACTAAACAATTATTTTTTGAATAATTTACTGAAGAAAAGGCAATCCCTGGCGTAATTAAAATTTGTGACAGTAAAAAATGAATTTTTGAATAATTTACTATAGAAAAGGCAATCCCTGGCGTAATTAAAATTTGCGACACTAAACAATTATTTTTTGCAAAATTTATTATAGAAAAGGCAATCCCTGGCGTATTTAAAATTTGAGACAGTAAAAAATTATTTTTTGAATAATTTACTATAGAAAAGGCAATCCCTGGCGTAATTAAAATTTGCGACACTAAACAATTATTTTTTGCAAAATTTACTATAGAAAAGGCAATCCCTGGCGTAATTAAAATTTGAGACAGTAAAAAATGAATTTTTGAATAATTTACTATACAAAAGGCAATCCCTGGCGTAATTAAAATTTGCGGCAGTAAAAAATTAGTTTTTGCAAAATTTACTATAGAAAAGGCAATCCCTGGCGTAATTAAAATTTGAGACAGTAAAAAATGAATTTTTGAATAATTTAGTATAGAAAAGGCAATCCCTGGCGTAATTATAATTTGCGACAGTAAAAAATTATTTTTTGAATAATTTACTATAGAAAAGGCAATCCCTGGCGTAATTAAAATTTGCGACAGTAAAAAATTATTTTTTGTATAATTTACTATAGAAAAGTCAATCCCTGGCGTAATTAAAATTTGCGACAGAAAAAAATTAATTTTTGAATAATTTACTATAGAAAAGGCAATCCCTGGCGTAATTAAAATTTGAGACAGTAAAAAATGAATTTTTGAATAATTTACTATAGAAAAGGCAATCCCTGGCGTAATTAAAATTTGCGACAGAAAAAAATTAATTTTTGAATAATTTACTATAGAAAAGGCAATCCCTGGCGTAATTAAAATTTGCGACACTAAACAATTATTTTTTGCAAAATTTACTATAGAAAAGGCAATCCCTGGCGTAATTAAAATTTGAGACAGTAAAAAATGAATTTTTGAATAATTTACTATAGAAAAGGCAATCCCTGGCGTAATTAAAATTTGCGACACTAAACAATTATTTTTTGCAAAATTTACTATAGAAAAGGCAATCCCTGGCGTAATTAAAATTTGTGACAGTAAAAAATGAATTTTTGAATAATTTACTATAGAAAAGGCAATCCCTGGCGTAATTAAAATTTGCGACACTAAACAATTATTTTTTGCAAAATTTATTATAGAAAAGGCAATCCCTGGCGTATTTAAAATTTGCGACAGTATAAAATTATTTTTTGAATAATTTACTATAGAAAAGGCAATCCCTGGCGTAATTAAAATTTGAGACAGTAAAAAATGAATTTTTGAATAATTTACTATAGAAAAGGCAATCCCTGGCGTAATTAAAATTTGCGACAGTATAAAATTATTTTTTGAATAATTTACTATAGAAAAGGCAATCCCTGGCGTAATTAAAATTTGCGACAGAAAAAAATTAATTTTTGAATAATTTACTATAGAAAAGGCAATCCCTGGCGTAATTAAAATTTGCGACAGTAAAAAATGAATTTTTGAATAATTTACTATAGAAAAGGCAATCCCTGGCGTAATTAAAATTTGCGACACTAAACAATTATTTTTTGCAAAATTTACTATAGAAAAGGCAATCCCTGGCGTAATTAAAATTTGTGACAGTAAAAAATGAATTTTTGAATAATTTACTATAGAAAAGGCAATCCCTGGCGTAATTAAAATTTGAGACAGTAAAAAATGAATTTTTGAATAATTTACTATAGAAAAGGCAATCCCTGGCGTAATTAAAATTTGCGACACTAAACAATTATTTTTTGCAAAATTTACTATAGAAAAGGCAATCCCTGGCGTAATTAAAATTTGAGACAGTAAAAAATGAATTTTTGAATAATTTACTATAGAAAAGGCAATTCCGGGCGTAATTAAAATTTGAGACAGTAAAAAATGAATTTTTGAATAATTTACTATAGAAAAGGCAATCCCTGGCGTAATTAAAATTTGAGACAGTATAAAATTATTTTTTGAATAATTTACTATAGAAAAGGCAATCCCTGGCGTAATTAAAATTTGAGACAGTAAAAAATGAATTTTTGAATAATTTACTATAGAAAAGGCAATCCCTGGCGTAATTAAAATTTGCGACAGTAAAAAATTATTTTTTGCAAAATTTACTATAGAAAAGGCAATCCCTGGCTTAATTAAAATTTGAGACAGTAAAAAATGAATTTTTGAATAATTTACTATAGAAAAGGCAATCCCTGGCGTAATTAAAATTTGAGACAGTAAAAAATGAATTTTTGATTAATTTACTATAGAAAAGGCAATCCCTGGCGTAATTAAAATTTGCGACAGTAAAAAATTATTTTTTGCAAAATTTACTATAGAAAAGGCAATCCCTGGCGTAATTAAAATTTGAGACAGTAAAAAATGAATTTTTGAATAATTTACTATAGAAAAAGCAATCCCTGGCGTAATTAAAATTTGAGACAGTAAAAAATTATTTTTTGAATAATTTACTATAGAAAAGGCAATCCCTGGCGTAATTAAAATTTGAGACAGTAAAAAAATGAATTTTTGAATAATTTACTATAGAAAAGGCAATCCCTGGCGTAATTATAATTTGCGACAATAAAAAATTATTTTTTGAATAATTTACTATAGAAAAGGCAATCCCTGGCGTATTTAAAATTTGCGACAGTAAAAAATGAATTTTTGAATAATTTAATATAGAAAAGGCAATCCCTGGCGTAATTAAAATTTGAGACAGTAAAAAATTATTTTTTGAATAATTTACTATAGAAAAGGCAATCCCTGGCGTAATTAAAATTTGCGACAGTAAAAAATGAATTTTTGAATAATTTACTATAGAAAAGGCAATCCCTGGCGTAATTATAATTTGCGACAGTAAAAAATTATTTTTTGAATAATTTACTATAGAAAAGTCAATCCCTGGCGTAATTAAAATTAGGGACAGTAAAAAATGAATTTTTGAATAATTTACTATAGAAAAGGCAATCCCTGGCGTAATTAAAATTTGAGACAGTAAAAAATGAATTTTTGAATAATTTACTATAGAAAAGGCAATCCCTGGCGTAATTATAATTTGCGACAGTAAAAAATTATTTTTTGAATAATTTACTATAGAAAAGGCAATCCCTGGCGTAATTAAAATTTGAGACAGTAAAAAATGAATTTTTGAATAATTTACTATAGAAAAGGCAATCCCTTGCGTATTTAAAATTTGCAACAGTAAAAAATTAATTTTTGAATAATTTACTATAGAAAAGGCAATCCCTGGCGTAATTAAAATTTGCGACACTAAACAATTATTTTTTGCAAAATTTACTATAGAAAAGGCAATCCCTGGCGTATTTAAAATTTGAGACAGTAAAAAATGAATTTTTGAATAATTTACTATAGAAAAGGCAATCCTTGGCGTAGTTAAAATTTGAGACAGTAAAAAATTATTTTTTGAATAATTTACTATAGAAAAGGCAATCCCTGGCGTAATTAAAATTTGCGACACTAAACAATTATTTTTTGCAAAATTTACTATAGAAAAGGCAATCCCTGGCGTAATTAAAATTTGAGACAGCAAAAAATTAATTTTTGAATAATTTACTATACAAAAGGCAATCCCTGGCGTAATTAAAATTTGCGACAGTAAAAAATTAGTTTTTGCAAAATTTACTATAGAAAAGGCAATCCCTGGCGTAGTTAAAATTTGAGACAGTAAAAAATGAATTTTTGAATAATTTACTATAGAAAAGGCAATCCCTGGCGTAATTATAATTTGCGACAGTAAAAAATTATTTTTTGAATAATTTACTATAGAAAGGGCAATCCCAGGCGTAATTAAATTTTGCGACAGTAAAAAATTATTTTTTGAATAATTTACTATAGAAAAGGCAATCCCAGGCGTAATTAAAATTTGCGACAGAAAAAAATTAATTTTTGAATAATTTACTATAGAAAAGGCAATCCCTGGCGTAATTAAAATTTGAGACAGTAAAAAATGAATTTTTGAATAATTTACTATAGAAAAAGCAATCCCTGGCGTAATTAAAATTTGCAACAGAAAAAAATTAATTTTTGAATAATTTACTATAGAAAAGGCAATCCCTGGCGTAATTAAAATTTGCGACACTAAACAATTATTTTTTGCAAAATTTACTATAGAAAAGGCAATCCCTGGAGTAATGAAAATTTGAGACAGTAAAAAATCAATTTTTGAATAATTTACTATAGAAAAGGCAATCCCTGGCGTAATTAAAATTTGCGACACTAAACAATTATTTTTTGCAAAATTTACTATAGAAAAGGCAATCCCTGGCGTAATTAAAATTTGTGACAGTAAAAAATGAATTTTTGAATAATTTACTATAGAAAAGGCAATCCCTGGCGTAATTAAAATTTGCGACACTAAACAATTATTTTTTGCAAAATTTACTATAGAAAAGGCAATCCCTGGCGTATTTAAAATTTGCGACAGTATAAAATTATTTTTTGAATAATTTACTATAGAAAAGGCAATCCCTGGCGTAATTAAAACTTGAGACACTAAACAATTATTTTTTGCAAAATTTACTATAGAAAAGGCAATCCCTGGCGTATTTAAAATTTGCGACAGTATAAAATTATTTTTTGAATAATTTACTATAGAAAAGGCAATCCCTGGCGTAATTAAAATTTGAGACAGTAAAAAATGATTTTTTGAATAATTTACTATAGAAAAGGCAATCCCTGGCGTAATTAAAATTTGCGACAGTATAAAATTATTTTTTGAATAATTTACTATAGAAAAGGCAATCCCTGGCGTAATTAAAATTTGCGACACTAAACAATTATTTTTTGCAAAATTTACTATAGAAAAGCCAATCCCTGGCGTAATTAAAATTTGTGACAGTAAAAAATGAATTTTGAATAATTTACTATAGAAAAGGCAATCCCTGGCGTAATTAAAATTTGCGACACTAAACAATTATTTTTTGCAAAATTTACTATAGAAAAGGCAATCCCTGGCGTATTTAAAATTTGCGACAGTATAAAATTATTTTTTGAATAATTTACTATAGAAAAGGCAATCCCTGGCGTAATTAAAATTTGAGACAGTAAAAAATGATTTTTTGAATAATTTACTATAGAAAAGGCAATCCCTGGCGTAATTAAAATTTGCGACAGTATAAATTATTTTTTGAATAATTTACTATAGAAAAGGCAATCCCTGGCGTAATTAAAATTTGCGACAGAAAAAAATTAATTTTTGAATAATTTACTATAGAAAAGGCAATCCCTGGCGTAATTAAAATTTGCGACAGTAAAAAATGAATTTTTGAATAATTTACTATAGAAAAGGCAATCCCTGGCGTAATTAAAATTTGCGACACTAAACAATTATTTTTTGCAAAATTTACTATAGAAAAGGCAATCCCTGGCGTAATTAAAATTTGTGACAGTAAAAAATGAATTTTTGAATAATTTACTATAGAAAAGGCAATCCCTGGCGTAATTAAAATTTGCGACACTAAACAATTATTTTTTGCAAAATTTACTATAGAAAAGGCAATCCCTGGCGTAATTAAAATTTGAGACAGTAAAAAATGAATTTTTGAATAATTTACTATAGAAAAGGCAATCCCTGGCGTATTTAAAATTTGAGACAGTATAAAATTATTTTTTGAATAATTTACTATAGAAAAGGCAATCCCTGGCGTAATTAAAATTTGCGACACTAAACAATTATTTTTTGTAAAATTTACTATAGAAAAGGCAATCCCTGGCGTAATTAAAATTTGAGACAGTAAAAAATGAATTTTTGAATAATTTACTATAGAAAAAGCAATCCCTGGCGTAATTAAAATTTGCGACACTAAACAATTATTTTTGAATAATTTACTATAGAAAAGGCAATCCCTGGCGTAATTAAAATTTGAGACAGTAAAAAATTCTTTTTTGAATAATTTACTATAGAAAAGGCAATCCCTGGCGTAATTAAAATTTGCGACAGTAAAAAATTAGTTTTTGCAAAATTTACTATAGAAAAGGCAATCCCTGGCGTAGTTAAAATTTGAGACAGTAAAAAATGAATTTTTGAATAATTTACTATAGAAAAGGCAATCCCTGTCGTAATTATAATTTGCGACAGTAAAAAATTATTTTTTGAATAATTTACTATAGAAAAGGCAATCCCTGGCGTAATTAAAATTTGCGACAGTAAAAAATTATTTTTTGAATAATTTACTATAGAAAAGGCAATCCCAGGCATAATTAAAATTTGCGACAGAAAAAAATTAATTTTTGAATAATTTACTATAGAAAAGGCAATCCCTGGCGTAATTAAAATTTGAGACAGTAAAAAATGAATTTTTGAATAATTTACTATAGAAAAGGCAATCCCTGGCGTAATTAAAATTTGCGACAGAAAAAAATTAATTTTTGAATAATTTACTATAGAAAAGGCAATCCCTGGCGTAATTAAAATTTGCGACACTAAACAATTATTTTTTGCAAAATTTACTATAGAAAAGGCAATCCCTGGCGTAATTAAAATTTGTGACAGTAAAAATGAATTTTTGAATAATTTACTATAGAAAAGGCAATCCCTGGCGTAATTAAAATTTGCGACACTAAACAATTATTTTTTGCAAAATTTACTATAGAAAAGGCAATCCCTGGCGTATTTAAAATTTTCGACAGTATAAAATTATTTTTTGAATAATTTACTATAGAAAAGGCAATCCCTGGCGTAATTAAAATTTGCGACACTAAACAATTATTTTTTGCAAAATTTACTATAGAAAAGGCAATCCCTGGCGTATTTAAAATTTTCGACAGTATAAAATTATTTTTTGAATAATTTACTATAGAAAAGGCAATCCCTGGCGTAATTAAAATTTGAGACAGTAAAAAATGATTTTTTGAATAATTTACTATAGAAAAGGCAATCCCTGGCGTAATTAAAATTTGCGACAGTATAAAATTATTTTTTGAATAATTTACTATAGAAAAGGCAATCCCTGGCGTAATTAAAATTTGCGACAGAAAAAAATTAATTTTTGAATAATTTACTATAGAAAAGGCAATCCCTGGCGTAATTAAAATTTGCGACAGTAAAAAATGAATTTTTGAATAATTTACTATAGAAAAGGCAATCCCTGGCGTAATTAAAATTTGCGACACTAAACAATTATTTTTTTGCAAAATTTACTATAGAAAAGGCAATCCCTGGCGTAATTAAAATGTGTGACAGTAAAAAATGAATTTTTGAATAATTTACTATAGAAAAGGCAATCCCTGGCGTAATTAAAATTTGCGACACTAAACAATTATTTTTGCAAAATTTACTATAGAAAAGGCAATCCCTGGCGTAATTAAAATTTGAGACAGTAAAAAATGAATTTTTGAATAATTTACTATAGAAAAGGCAATCCCTGGCGTAATTAAAATTTGAGACAGTATAAAATCATTTTTTGAATAATTTAATATAGAAAAGGCAATCCCTGGCGTAATTAAAATTTGCGACACTAAACAATTATTTTTTGCAAAATTTACTATAGAAAAGGCAATCCCTGGCGTAATTAAAATTTGAGACAGTAAAAAATGAATTTTTGAATAATTTACTATAGAAAAAGCAATCCCTGGCGTAATTAAAATTTGCGACACTAAACAATTATTTTTTGAATAATTTACTATAGAAAAGGCAATCCCTGGCGTAATTAAAATTTGAGACAGTAAAAAATTATTTTTTGAATAATTTACTATAGAAAAGGCAATCCCTGGCGTAATTAAAATTTGCGACAGTAAAAAATTATTTTTTGAATAATTTACTATAGAAAAGGCAATCCCTGGCGTAATTAAAATTTGAGACAGTAAAAAATGAATTTTTGAATAATTTACTATAGAAAAGGCAATCCCTGGCGTAATTAAAATTTGCGACAGTATAAAATTATTTTTTGAATAATTTACTATAGAAAAGGCAATCCCTGGCGTAATTAAAATTTGCGACAGTAAAAAATTATTTTTTGAATAATTTACTATAGAAAAGGCAATCCCTGGCGTAATTAAAATTTGCGACCGTAAAAAATTATTTTTTGAATAATTTACTATAGAAAAGGCAATCCCTGGCGTAATTAAAATTTGCGACAGTATAAAATTATTTTTTGAATTATTTACTATAGAAAAGGCAATCCCTGGCGTAATTAAAATTTGCGACAGTAAAAAATTATTTTTTGAATAATTTACTATAGAAAAGGCAATCCCTGGCGTAATTAAAATTTGCGACAGTAAAAAATTATTTTTTGAATAATTTACTATAGAAAAGGCAATCCCTGGCGTAATTAAAATTTGCGACAGTATAAAATTATTTTTTGAATAATTTACTATAGAAAAGGCAATCCCTGGCGTAATTAAAATTTGCAACACTAAACAATTATTTTTTGCAAAATTTACTATAGAAAAGGCAATCCCTGGCGTAATTAAAATTTGAGACAGTAAAAAATGAATTTTTGAATAATTTACTATAGAAAAGGCAATCCCTGGCGTAATTAAAATTTGCGACACTAAACAATAATTTTTTGCAAAATTTACTATAGAAAAGGTAATCCCTGGCGTAATTAAAATTTGAGACAGTAAAAAATGAATTTTTGAATAATTTACTATAGAAAAGGCAATCCCTGGCGTAATTATAATTTGCGACAGTAAAAAAATTATTTTTTGAATAATTTACTATAGAAAAGGCAATCCCTGCGTAATTAAAATTTGCGACACTAAACAATTATTTTTTGCAAAATTTACTATAGAAAAGGCAATCCCTGGCGTAATTAAAATTTGAGACAGTAAAAAATGAATTTTTGAATAATTTACTATAGAAAAAGCAATCCCTGGCGTAATTAAAATTTGCGACGCTAAACAATTATTTTTTGAATAATTTACTATAGAAAAGGCAATCCCTGGCGTAATTAAAATTTGAGACAGTAAAAAATTATTTTTTGAATAATTTACTATAGAAAAGGCAATCCCTGGCGTAATTAAAATTTGCGACAGTAAAAAATTAGCTTTTGCAAAATTTACTATAGAAAAGGCAATCCCTGGCGTAGTTAAATTTTGAGACAGTAAAAAATGAATTTTTGAATAATTTACTATATAAAAGGCAATCCCTGGCGTAATTATAATTTGCGACAGTAAAAAATTATTTTTTGAATAATTTACTATAGAAAAGGCAATCCCTGGCGTAATTAAAATTTGCGACAGTAAAAAATTATTTTTTGAATAATTTACTATAGAAAAGGCAATCCCGGGCGTAATTAAAATTTGCGACAGAATAAAATTAATTTTTGAATAATTTTACTATAGAAAAGGCAATCCCTGGCGTAATTGAAATTTGAGACAGTAAAAAATGAATTTTTGAATAATTTACTATAGAAAAGGCAATCCCTGGCGTAATTAAAATTTGCGACAGAAAAAAATTAATTTTTGAATAATTTACTATAGAAAAGGCAATCCCTGGCGTAATTAAAATTTGCGACACTAAACAATTATTTTTTGCAAAATTTACTATAGAAAAGGCAATCCCTGGCGTAATTAAAATTTGAGACAATAAAAAATCAATTTTTGAATAATTTACTATAGAAAAGGCAATCCCTGGCGTAATTAAAATTTGCGACACTAAACAATTATTTTTTGCAAAATTTACTATAGAAAAGGCAATCCCTGGCGTAATTAAAATTTGTGACAGTAAAAATGAATTTTTGAATAATTTACTATAGAAAAGGCAATCCCTGGCGTAATTAAAATTTGCGACACTAAACAATTATTTTTTGCAAAATTTACTATAGAAAAGGCAATCCCTGGCGTATTTAAAATTTTCGACAGTATAAAATTATTTTTTGAATAATTTACTATAGAAAAGGCAATCCCTGGCGTAATTAAAATTTGAGACAGTAAAAAATGATTTTTTGAATAATTTACTATAGAAAAGGCAATCCCTGGCGTAATTAAAATTTGCGACAGTATAAAATTATTTTTTGAATAATTTACTATAGAAAAGGCAATCCCTGGCGTAATTAAAATTTGCGACAGAAAAAAATTAATTTTTGAATAATTTACTATAGAAAAGGCAATCCCTGGCGTAATTAAAATTTGCGACAGTAAAAAATGAATTTTTGAATAATTTACTATAGAAAAGGCAATCCCTGGCGTAATTAAAATTTGCGACACTAAACAATTATTTTTTTGCAAAATTTACTATAGAAAAGGCAATCCCTGGCGTAATTAAAATTTGTGACAGTAAAAAATGAATTTTTGAATAATTTACTATAGAAAAGGCAATCCCGGGCGTAATTAAAATTTGCGACACTAAACAATTATTTTTTGCAAAATTTACTATAGAAAAGCAATCCCTGGCGAAATTAAAATTTGAGACAGTAAAAAATGAATTTTTGAATAATTTACTATAGAAAAGGCAATCCCTGGCGTAATTAAAATTTGAGACAGTATAAAATCATTTTTTGAATAATTTACTATAGAAAAGGCAATCCCTGGCGTAATTAAAATTTGCGACACTAAACAATTATTTTTTTGCAAAATTTACTATAGAAAAGGAAATCCCTGGCGTAATTAAAATTTGAGACAGTAAAAAATGAATTTTTGAATAATTTACTATAGAAAAAGCAATCCCTGGCGTAATTAAAATTTGCGACACTAAACAATTATTTTTTGAATAATTTACTATAGAAAAGGCAATCCCTGGCGTAATTAAAATTTGAGACAGTAAAAAATTATTTTTTGAATAATTTACTATAGAAAAGGCAATCCCTGGCGTAATTAAAATTTGCGACAGTAAAAAATTATTTTTTGAATAATTTACTATAGAAAAGGCAATCCATGGCGTAATTAAAATTTGAGACAGTAAAAAATGAATTTTTGAATAATTTACTATAGAAAAGGCAATCCCTGGCGTAATTAAAATTTGCGACAGTATAAAATTATTTTTTGAATAATTTACTATAGAAAAGGCAATCCCTGGCGTAATTAAAATTTGCGACAGTAAAAAATTATTTTTTGAATAATTTACTATAGAAAAGGCAATCCCGGGCGTAATTAAAATTTGCGACCGTAAAAAATTATTTTTTGAATAATTTACTATAGAAAAGGCAATCCCTGGCGTAATTAAAATTTGCGACAGTATAAAATTATTTTTTTGAATTATTTACTGTAGAAAAGGCAATCCCTGGCGTAATTAAAATTTGCGACAGTAAAAAATTATTTTTTGAATAATTTACTATAGAAAAGGCAATCCCTGGCGTAATTAAAATTTGCGACAGTAAAAAATTATTTTTTGAATAATTTACTATAGAAAAGGCAATCCCTGGCGTAATTAAAATTTGCGACAGTATAAAATTATTTTTTGAATAATTTACTATAGAAAAGGCAATCCCTGGCGTAATTAAAATTTGCGACACTAAACAATTATTTTTTGCAAAATTTACTATAGAAAAGGCAATCCCTGGCGTAATTAAAATTTGAGACAGTAAAAAATGAATTTTTGAATAATTTACTATAGAAAAGGCAATCCCTGGCGTAATTAAAATTTGCGACACTAAACAATTATTTTTTGCAAAATTTACTATAGAAAAGGCAATCCCTGGCGTAATTAAAATTTGAGACAGTAAAAAATGAATTTTTGAATAATTTACTATAGAAAAGGCAATCCCTGGCGTAATTATAATTTGCGACAGTAAAAAAATTATTTTTTGAATAATTTACTATAGAAAAGGCAATCCCTGGCGTAATTAAAATTTGCGACAGTAAAAAATTATTTTTTGCAAAATTTACTATAGAAAAGGCAATCCATGGCGTAATTAAAATTTGTGACAGTAAAAAATTATTTTTTGAATAATTTACTATAGAAAAGGCAATCCCTGGCGTAATTAAAATTTGCGACACTAAACAATTATTTTTTGCAAAATTTACTATAGAAAAGGCAATCCCTGGCGTAATTAAAATTTGAGACAGTAAAAAATGAATTTTTGAATAATTTACTATAGAAAAGGCAATCCCTGGCGTAATTAAAATTTGAGACAGTAAAAAATGAATTTTTGAATAATTTACTATAGAGAAGGCAATCCCTGGCGTAATTAAAATTTGCGACAGTATAAAATTAATTTTTGAATAATTTACTATAGAAAAGGCAATCCCTGGCGTAATTAAAATTTGAGACAGTAAAAAATTATTTTTGAATAATTTACTATAGAAAAGGCAATCCCTGGCGTAATTAAAATTTGCGACAGTAAAAAATTATTTTTTGAATAATTTACTATAGAAAAGGCAATCCCTGGCGTAATTAAAATTTGCAACAGTAAAAAATTAATTTTTGAATAATTTACTATAGAAAAGGCAATCCCTGGCGTAATTAAAATTTGAGACAGTATAAAATTATTTTTTGAATAATTTACTATAGAAAAGGCAATCCCTGGCGTAATTAAAATTTGAGACAGTAAAAAATGAATCTTTGAATAATTTACTATAGAAAAGGCAATCCCTGGCGTAATTAAAATTTGAGACAGTAAAAAATGAATTTTTGAATAATTTACTATAGAGAAGGCAATCCCTGGCGTAATTAAAATTTGCGACAGAAAAAAATTAATTTTTGAATAACTTACTATAGAAAAGGCAATCCCTGGCGTAATTAAAATTTGAGACAGTAAAAAATTAATTTTTGAATAATTTACTATAGAAAAGGCAATCCCTGGCGTAATTAAAATTTGCGACAGAAAAAAATTAATTTTTGAATAATGTAATATAGAAAAGGCAATCCCTGGCGTAATTAAAATTTGCGACACTAAACAATTATTTTTTGCAAAATTTACTATAGAAAAGGCAATCCCTGGCGTAATTATAATTTGAGACAGTAAAAAATTATTTTTTGAATAATTTACTATAGAAAAGGCAATCCCTGGCGTAATTAAAATTTGCGACAATATAAAATTATTTTTTGAATAATTTACTATAGAAAAGGCAATACCTGGCGTAATTAAAATTTGAGACAGTAAAAAATTATTTTTTGAATAATTTACTATAGAAAAGGCAATCCCTGGCGTAATTAAAATTTGCGACAGTAAAAAATTATTTTTTGAATAATTTACTATAGAAAAGGCAATCCCTGGCGAAATTAAAATTTGCAACAGTAAAAAATGAATTTTTGAACAATTTACTATAGAAAAGGCAATCCCTGGCGTAGTTAAAATTTGAGATAGTATAAAATTAATTTTTGAATAATTTACTATAGAAAAGGCAATCCCTGGCGTAATTAAAATTTGAGACAGTAAAAAATGAATCTTTGAATAATTTACTATAGAAAAGGCAATCCCTGGCGTAATTAAAATTTGAGACAGTAAAAAATGAATTTTTGAATAATTTACTATAGAAAAGGCAATCCCTGGCGTAATTAAAATTTGCGACAGAAAAAAATTAATTTTTGAATAATTTACTATAGAAAAGGCAATCCCTGGCGTAATTAAAATTTGAGACAGAAAAAAATGAATTTTTGAATAATTTACTATAGAAAAGGCAATTCCTGGCGTAATTAAAATTTGCGACAGAAAAAAATTAATTTTTGAATAATTTACTATAGAAAAGGCAATCCCTGGCGTAATTAAAATTTGCGACACTAAACAATTATTTTTTGCAAAATTTACTATAGAAAAGGCAATCCCTGGCGTAATTATAATTTGCGACAGTAAAAAATTATTTTTTGAATAATTTACTATAGAAAAGGCAATCCCTGGCGTAATTAAAATTTGAGACAGCAAAAAATGAATTTTTGAATAATTTACTATAGAAAAGGCAATCCCTGGCGTATTTAAAATTTGCAACAGTAAAAAATTAATTTTTGAATAATTTACTATAGAAAAGGCAATCCCTGGCGTAATTAAAATTTGAGACAGTAAAAAATGAATTGTTGAATAATTTACTATAGAAAAGGCAATCCCTGGCGTAATTATAATTTGCGACAGTAAAAAATTATTTTTTGAATAATTTACTATAGAAAAGGCAATCCCTGGCGTATTTAAAATTTGCGACAGTAAAAAATTATTTTTTGAATAATTTACTATAGAAAAGGCAATCCCTGGCGTAATTAAAATTTGCGACAGAAAAAAATTAATTTTTGAATAATTTACTATAGAAAAGGCAATCCCTGGCGTAATTAAAATTTGAGACAGTAAAAAATGAATTTTTGAATAATTTACTATAGAAAAGGCAATCCCTGGCGTAATTAAAATTTGCGACCGAAAAAAATTAATTTTTGAATAATTTACTATAGAAAAGGCAATCCCTGGCGTAATTAAAATTTGCGACACTAAACAATTATTTTTTGCAAAATTTACTATAGAAAAGGCAATCCCTGGCGTAATTAAAATTTGAGACAGTAAAAAATGAATTTTTGAATAATTTACTATAGAAAAGGCAATCCCTGGCGTAATTAAAATTTGCGACACTAAACAATTATTTTTTGCAAAATTTACTATAGAAAAGGCAATCCCTGGCGTAATTAAAATTTCTGACAGTAAAAAATGAATTTTTGAATAATTTACTATAGAAAAGGCAATCCCTGGCGTAATTAAAATTTGCGACACTAAACAATTATTTTTTGCAAAATTTACTATAGAAAAGGCAATCCCTGGCGTAATTAAAATTTGCGACACTAAACAATTATTTTTTGCAAAATTTACTATAGAAAAGGCAATCCCTGGCGTAATTAAAATTTGTGACAGTAAAAAATGAATTTTTGAATAATTTACTATAGAAAAGGCAATCCCTGGCGTAATTAAAATTTGCGTCAGAAAAAAATTAATTTTTGAATAATTTACTATAGAAAAGGCAATCCCTGGCGTAATTAAAATTTGAGACAGTAAAAAATGAATTTTTGAATAATTTACTATAGAAAAGGCAATCCCTGGCGTAATTAAAATTTGCGACAGAAAAAAATTAATTTTTGAATAATTTACTATAGAAAACGCAATCCCTGGCGTAATTAAAATTTGCGACACTAAACAATTATTTTTTGCAAAATTTACTATAGAAAAGGCAATCCCTGGCGTAATTAAAATTTGCGACAGAAAAAAATTAATTTTTGAATAATTTACTATAGAAAAGGCAATCCCTGGCGTAATTAAAATTTGCGACAGTATAAAATTATTTTTTGAATAATTTACTATAGAAAAGGCAATCCCTGGCGTAATTAAAATTTGAGACAGTAAAAAATGATTTTTTGAATAATTTACTATAGAAAAGGCAATCCCTGGCGTAATTAAAATTTGAGACTGTAAAAAATGAATTTTTGAATAATTAACTATAGAAAAGGCAATCCCTGGCGTAATTAAAATTTGAGACAGTAAAAAATGAATTTTTGAATAATTTACTATAGAAAAGGCAATCCCTGGCGTAATTAAAATTTGCGACAGTAAAAAATTATTTTTTGCAAAATTTACTATAGAAAAGGCAATCCCTGGCGTAATTAAAATTTGAGACAGTAAAAAATTATTTTTTGAATAATTTACTATAGAAAAGGCAATCCCTGGCGTAATTAAAATTTGAGACAGTAAAAAATGAATTTTTGAATAATTTACTATAGAAAAGGCAAACCCTGGCGTAATTATAATTTGCGACAATAAAAAATTATTTTTTGAATAATTTACTATAGAAAAGGCAATCCCTGGCATATTTAAAATTTGCGACAGTAAAAAATGAATTTTTGAATAATTTAATATAGAAAAGGCAATCCCTGGCGTAATTAAAATTTGAGACAGTAAAAAATTATTTTTTGAATAATTTACTATAGAAAAGGCAATCCCTGGCGTAATTAAAATTTGCGACAGTAAAAAATGAATTTTTGAATAATTTACTATAGAAAAGGCAATCCCTGGCGTAATTATAATTTGCGACAGTAAAAAATTATTTTTTGAATTATTTACTATAGAAAAGGCAATCCCTGGCGTAATTAAAATTTGAGACAGTAAAAAATGAATTTTTGAATAATTTACTATAGAAAAGGCAATGCCTGGCGTAATTAAAATTTGAGACAGTAAAAAATGAATTTTTGAATAATTTACTATAGAAAAGGCAATCCCTGGCGTAATTATAATTTGCGACAGTAAAAAATTATTTTTTGAATAATTTACTATAGAAAAGGCAATCCCTGGCGTAATTAAAATTTGAGACAGTAAAAAATGAATTTTTGAATAATTTACTATAAAAGGCAATCCCTTGCGTATTTAAAATTTGCAACAGTAAAAAATTAATTTTTGAATAATTTACTATAGAAAAGGCAATCCCTGGCGTAATTAAAATTTGCGACACTAAACAATTATTTTTTGCAAAATTTACTATAGAAAAGGCAATCCCTGGCGTAATTAAAATTTGAGACAGTAAAAAATGAATTTTTGAATAATTTACTATAGAAAAGGCAATCCCTGGCGTAATTAAAATTTGAGACAGTAAAAAATTATTTTTTGAATAATTTACTATAGAAAAGGCAATCCCTGGCGTAATTAAAATTTGTGACACTAAACAATTATTTTTTGCAAAATTTACTATAGAAAAGGCAATCCCTGGCGTAATTAAAATTTGAGACAGTAAAAAATGAATTTTTGAATAATTTACTTTACAAAAGGCAATCCCTGGCGTAATTAAAATTTGCGACAGTAAAAAATTAGTTTTTGCAAAATTTACTATAGAAAAGGCAATCCCTGGCGTAATTAAAATTTGAGACAGTAAAAAATGAATTTTTGAATAATTTACTATAGAAAAGGCAATCCCTGGCGTAATTATAATTTGCGACAGTAAAAAATTATTTTTTGAATAATTTACTATAGAAAAGGCAATCCCTGGCGTAATTAAAATTTGAGACAGTAAAAAATGAATTTTTGAATAATTTACTATAGAAAAAGCAATCCCTTGCGTATTTAAAATTTGCAACAGTAAAAAATTAATTTTTGAATAATTTACTATAGAAAAGGCAATCCCTGGCGTAATTAAGATTTGCGACACTAAACAATTATTTTTTGCAAAATTTACTATAGAAAAGGCAA
>CAWVNZ010001045.1:0-27419 GCA_963930735.1 Dioctria linearis
ATTTGCCTTTTCTACAGTAAATTTTTCAAAAAATAATTTTTTACTGTCGCAAATTTTAAATACGCCAGGGATTGCCTTTTCTATAGTAAATTTTTCACAAATTAATTTTTTACTGTCGCAAGTTTTAATTACGCCAGGGATTGCCTTTTCTATAGTAAATTTTGCAAAAAATAATTTTTTACTGTCGCAAATTTTAATTACGCCAGGGATTGCCTTTTCTATAGTAAATTTTTCAAAAAATAATTTTATACTGTCGCAAATTTTAATTATGCCAGGGATTGCCTTTTCTATAGTAAATTTTTCAAAAATTAATTTTATACTGTCGCAAATTTTAATTGCGCCAGGAAGTGCCTTTTCTACAGTAAATTTTACAAAAAATAATTTTATACTGTCGCAAATTTTAAATACGCCAGGGATTGTCTTTTCTATAGTAAATTATTCAAAAAATAATTTTTTACTGTCGCAAATTTTAATTACGCCAGGGATTGCCTATTCTATAGTAAATTTGGCAAAAAATAATTTTTTACTGTCGCAAATTTTAAATACGCCAGGTATTGCCTTTTCTATAGTAAATTTGTCAAAAAATAATTTTTTACTGTCGCAAATTTTAATTGCGCCAAGGATTGCCTTTTCTATAGTAAATTTTTCACAAATTAATTTTTTACTGTCGGAAGTTTTAATTACGCCAGGTATTGCCTTTTCTATAGTAAATTTTTCAAAATTAATTTTTTACTGTCGCAAATTTTAAATACGCTAGGGATTGTCTTTTCTATAGTAAATTTTTCAAAAATTAATTTTTTACTGTCGCAAATTTTAAATACGCCAGGGATTGCCTTTTCTATAGTAAATTTTTCAAAAAATAATTTTTTACTGTCGCAATTTTTAATTGCGCCAGGGATTGCCTTTTCTATAGTAAATTTTGCAAAAAATAATTTTTTTCTGTCGCAAATTTTAATTGCGCCAGGGATTGCCTTTTCTACAGTAAATTTTTCAAAATTTAATTTTATACTGTCGCAAATTTTAATTGCGCCAGGGATTGCCTTTTCTATAGTAAATTTTTCAAAAATTAATTTTATACTGTCGCAAATTTTAATTACGCCAGGGATTGCCTTTTCTACAGTAAATTTTTCAAAAAATAATTTTTTACTGTCGCAAATTTTAAATACGCCAGGGATTGCCTTTTCTATAGTAAATTTTTCACAAATTAATTTTTTACTGTCGCAAGTTTTAATTACGCCAGGGATTGCCTTTTCTATAGTAAATTTTGCAAAAAATAATTTTTTACTGTCGCAAATTTTAATTACGCCAGGGATTGCCTTTTCTATAGTAAATTTTTCAAAAAATAATTTTTTACTGTCGAAAATTTTAATTACGCCAGGGATTGCCTTTTCTATAGTAAATTTTTCAAAAATTAATTTTATACTGTCGCAAATTTTAATTGCGCCAGGATGTGCCTTTTCTACAGTAAATTTACAAAAAATAATTTTATACTGTCGCAAATTTTAAATACGCCAGGGATTGTCTTTTCTATAGTAAATTATTAAAAAAATAATTTTTTACTGTCGCAAATTTTAATTACGCCAGGGATTGCCTATTCTATAGTAAATTTGGCAAACAATAATTTTTTACTGTCGCAAATTTTAAATACGCCAGGTATTGCCTTTTCTATAGTAAATTTTTCAAAAAATAATTTTTTACTGTCGCAAATTTTAATTACGCCAGGGATTGCCTTTTCTATAGTAAATATTTCACAAATTAATTTTTTACTCTCGCAAGTTTTAATTACGCCAGGGATTGCCTTTTCTATAATAAATTTTTCGAAAATTAATTTTATACTGTCGCAAATTTTAATTGCGCCGGGGATTGCCTTTTCTTCAGTAAATTTTTCAAAAATTAATTTTATACTGTCGGAAATTTTAATTACGCCAAGGATTGCCTTTTCTACAGTAAATTTTTCAAAAAATAATTTTTTACTGTCGCAAATTTTAATTACGCCAGGGATTGCCTATTCTATAGTAAATTTGGCAGAAAATAATTTTTTACTGTCGCAAATTTTAAATACGCCAGGTATTTCCTTTTCTATAGTAAATTATTCAAAAAATAATTTTTTACTGTCGCAAATTTTAATTACGCCAGGGATTGCCCATTCTATAGTAAATTTGACAAAAAATAATTTTTTTCTGTCGCAAATTTTAATTGCGCCAGGGATTGCCTTTTCTACAGTAAATTTTTCAAAATTTAATTTTATACTCTCGCAAATTTTAATTGCGCCAGGGATTGCCTTTTCTATAGTAAATTTTTCACAAATTAATTTTTTACTGTCGCAAGTTTTAATTACGCCAGTGATTGCCTTTTCTATAGTAAATTTTTCAAAAATTAATTTTTTACTGTCGCAAATTTTAAATACGCCAGGGATTGTCTTTTCTATAGTAAATATTTCAAAAATTAATTTTTTACTGTCGCAAATTTTAACTACGCCCGGGATTGCCTTTTCTATAGTAAATTTTTCAAAAAATAATTTTTTACTGTCGCAAATTTTAATTACGCCAGGGATTGCCTTTTCTATAGTAAATTTTTCAAAAATTAATTTTATACTGTCGCAAATTTTAATTGCGCCAGGGATTGCCTTTTCTACAGTAAATTTTACAAAAAATAATTTTATACTGTCGCAAATTTTAAATACGCCAGGGATTGTCTTTTCTATAGTAAATTATTCAAAAAATATTTTTTTTACTGTCGCAAATTTTAATTACGCCAGGGATTGCCTATTCTATAGTAAATTTGGCAAAAAATAATTTTTTACTGTCGCAAATTTTAAATACTCCAGGTATTGCCTTTTCTATAGTAAATTTTTCAAAAAATAATTTTTTACTGTCGCAAATTTTAATTACGCCAGGGATTGCCTTTTCTATAGTAAATTTTTCACAAATTAATTTTTTACTGTCGCAAGTTTTAATTACGCCAAGTATTGCCTTTTCTATAGTAAATTTTTCAAAAATTAATTTTATACTGTCGCAAATTTTAATTACGCCAGGGATTGCCTTTTCTACAGTAAATTTTACAAAAAATAATTTTATAGTGTCGCAAATTTTAATTGCGCCAGGGATTGCCTTTTCTATAGTAAATTTTGCAAAAATTAATTTTTTACTGTCGCAAATTTTAAATACGCCAGGGATTGCCTATTCTATAGTAAATTTGGCAAAAAATAATTTTTTACTGTCGCAAATTTTAATTACGCCAGGGATTGCATTTTCTATAGTAAATTTTTCAAAAATTAATTTTTTACTGTCGCAAATTTTAAATACGCCAGGGATTGTCTTTTCTATAGTTAATTTTTCAAAAATTAATTTTTTACTGTAGCAAATTTTAAATACGCCAGGGATTGCCATTTCTATAGTAAATTTTTCAAAAAATAATTTTTTACTGTCGCAAATTTTAATTGCGCCAGAGATTGCCTTTTCTATAGTAAATTTTGCAAAAAATAATTTTTTTCTGTCGCAAATTTTAACTGCGCCAGGGATTGCCTTTTCTACAGTAAATTTTTCAAAATTTAATTTTATACTGTCGCAAATTTTAATTGCGCCAGGGATTGCCTTTTCTATAGTAAATTTTTCAAAAATTAATTTTATACTGTCGCAAATTTTAATTACGCCAGGGATTGCCTTTTCTACAGTAAATTTTTTCAAAAAATAATTTTTTACTGTCGCAAATTTTAAATACGCCAGGGATTGCCTTTTCTATAGTAAATTTTGCAAAAAATAATTTTTTTCTGTCGCAAATTTTAATTGCGCCAGGGATTGCCTTTTCTACAGTAAATTTTTCAAAATTCAATTTTATACTGTCGCAAATTTTAATTGTGCCAGGGATTGCCTTTTCTATAGTAAATTTTTCAAAAATTAATTTTATACTGTCGCAAATTTTAATTACGCCAGGGATTGCCTCTTCTACAGTAAATTTTTCAAAAAATAATTTTTTACTGTCGCAAATTTTAAATACGCCAGGGATTGCCTTTTCTATAGTAAATTTTTCAAAAATTAATTTTATACTGTCGCAAATTTTAATTACGCCAGGGATTGCCTTTTCTATAGTAAATTTTTCAAAAATTAATTTTATACTGTCGCAAATTTTAATTCCGCCAGGGATTGCCTTTTCTACAGTAAATTTTACAAAAAAATAATTTGATACTGTCGCAAATTAGAAATACGCCAGGGATTGTCTTTTCTATAGTAAATTATTCAAAAAATAGTTTTTTACTGTCGAAAATTTTAATTACAATAGGGATTGCCTATTCTATAGTAAATTTGGCAAAAAATAATTTTTTACTGTCGCAAATTTTAAATACGCCAGGTATTGCCTTTTCTATAGTAAATTTGTCAAAAAATAATTTTTTACTGTCGCAAATTTTAATTACGCCAGGGATTGCCTTTTCTATAGTAAATTTTTCACAAATTAATTTTTTACTGTCGCAAGTTTTAATTACGCCAGGGATTGCCTTTTCTATAGTAAATTTTTCAAAAATTAATTTTTTACTGTCGCAAATTTTAAATACGCCAGGGATTGTCTTTTCTATGGTAAATTTTTCAAAAATTAATTTTCTACTGTCGGAAATTTTAAATACCCCAGGGATTGCCTTTTCTATAGTAAATTTTTCAAAAAATAATTTTTTACTCTCGCAAATTTTAACTGCGCCAGGGATTGCCTTTTCTATAGTAAATTTTGCAAAAAATAATTTTTTTCTGTTGCAAATTTTAATTGCGCCAGGCATTGCCTTTTCTACAGTAAATTTTTCAAAATTTAATTTTATACTGTCGCAAATTTTAATTGCGCCAGGGATTGCCTTTTCTATAGTAAATTTTTCAAAAATTAATTTTATACTGTCGCAAATTTTAATTACGCCAGGGATTGCCTTTTCTACAGTAAATTTTTCAAAAAATAATTTTTTACTGTCGCAAATTTTAAATACGCCAGGGATTGCCTTTTCTATAGTAAATTTTTCACAAATTAATTTTTTACTGTCGCAAGTTTTAATTACGCCAGGGATTGCCTTTTCTATAGTAAATTTTGCAAAAAATAATTTTTTACTGTCGCAAATTTTAATTACGC
Source organism: Dioctria linearis (assembly GCA_963930735.1). NCBI lineage: Eukaryota > Metazoa > Arthropoda > Insecta > Diptera > Asilidae > Dioctria > Dioctria linearis. Next base: position 5,104 of record CAWVNZ010001045.1, read on the forward strand.
CCGGGATTGCCTTTTCTATAGTAAATTTTTCAAAAATAATTTTTTACTGTCGCAAATTTTAATTACGCCAGGGATTGCTATTACTATAGTAAATTTTTCAAAAATAATTTTATACTGTCGCAAATTTTAATTGCGCCAGGAATTGCCTTTTCTACAGTAAATTTTACAAAAAATAATTTTATACTGTCGCAAATTTTAAATACGCCAGGGATTTTCTTTTCTATAGTAAATTATTCAAAAAATAATTTTTTACTGTCGCAAATTTTAATTACGCCAGGGATTGCCTATTCTATAGTCAATTTGGCAAAAAATAATTTTTTACTGTCGCAATTTTTAAATACGCCAGGTATTGTCTTTTCAATAGTAAATTTTTCAAAAAATAATTTTTTACTGTCGCAAATTTTAATTACGCCAGGGATTGCCTGTTCTATAGTAAATTTTTCACAAATTAATTTTTTACTCTAACAAGTTTTAATTACGCCAAGGATTGCCTTTTCTATAATAAATTTTTCAAAATTAATTTTATACTGTCGCAAATTTTAATTGCGCCAGGGATTGCCTTTTCTACAGTAAATTTTACAAAAAATAATTTTATACTGTCGCCAATTTTATATACGCCAGGGATTGTCTTTTCTATAGTAAATTATTCAAAAAATAAATTTTTACTGTCGCAAATTTTAATTACGCCAGGGATTGCCTTTTCTATAGTAAATTTTTCAAAAAATAATTTTTTACTGTCGCAAATTTTAATTACGCCAGGCATTGCCTTTTCTGTAGTAAATTTTTCAAAAATTAATTTTATACTGTCGCAAATTTTAATTGCGCCAGGAATTGCCTTTTCTACAGTAAATTTTACAAAAAATAATTTTATACTGTCGCAAATTTTAAATACGCCAGGGATTGTCTTTTCTATAGTAAATTATTCAAAAAATAATTTTTTACTGTCGCAAATTTTAATTACGCCAGGGATTGCCTATTCTATAGTAAATTTGGCAAAAAATAATTTTTTACTGTCGCAAATTTTAAATACGCCAGGTATTGCCTTTTCTATAGTAAATTTTTCAAAAAATAATTTTTTACTGTCGCAAATTTTAATTACGCCAGGGATTGCCTTCTCTATAGTAAATTTTTCAAAAATTAATTTTATACTGTCGCAAATTTTAATTGCGCCAGGGATTGCCACTTCTACAGTAAATTTTACAAAAAATAATTTTATACTGTCGCAAATTTTAAATACGCCAGGCATTGTCTTTTCTATAGTAAATTATTCAAAAAATAATTTTTTACTGTCTCAAATTTTAATTACGCCAGGAATTGCCTTTTCTATAGTAAATTTTTCAAAAAATAATTTTTTACTGTCGCAAATTTTAATTACGCCAGGGATTGCCTTTTCTATAGTAAATTTTTCACAAATTAATTTTTTACTCTAGTAAGTTTTAATTACGCCAAGGATTGCCTTTTCTACAGTAAATTTTTCAAAAATTAATTTTTTACTGTCGCAAATTTTAAATACGCCAGGGATTGCATTTTCTATAGTTAATTTTTCAAAAAATATTTTTTTGCTGTCGCAAATTTTAATTACGCCAGGGATTGCCTATTCTATAGTAAATTTGGCAAAAAATAATTTTTTATTGTCGCAAATTTTAAATACGCCAGGTATTGCCTTTTCTATAGTAAATTTTTCAAAAAATAATTTTTTACTGTCGCAAATTTTAATTACGCCAGGGATTGCCTTTTCTATAGTAAATTTTTCACGAATTAATTTTTTACTCTAGTAAGTTTTAATTACGCCAAGGATTGCCTTTTCTATAGTAAATTTTTCAAAAATTAATTTTCTACTGTCGCAAATTTTAATTGCGCCAGGGATTGCCTTTTCTACAGTAAATTTTACAAAAAATAATTTTATACTGTCGCAAATTTTAAATTCGCCAGGGATTGCCTTTTCTATAGTAAATAATTCAAAAAATATTTTTTTACTGTCGCAAATTTTAATTACGCCAGTTATTGCCTATTCTATAGTAAATTTGGCAAAAAAGAATTTTTTATTGTCGCAACTTTTAAATACGCCAGGTATTGCCTTTTCTATAGTAAATTTTTCAAAAATTAATTTTATACTGTCGCAAATTTTAATTGCGCCAGGGATTGCCTTTTCTACAGTAAATTTAAAAAAAAATAATTTTATACTGTCGCAAATTTTAAATGCGCCTGGGATTGTCTTTTCTATAGTAAACTTTTCAAAATTTAATTTTATACTGTCGCAAATTTTAATTGCGCTAGGGATTGCCTTTTCTATAGTAAATTTTTCAAAAATTAATTTTATACTGTCGCAAATTTTAATTACGCCAGGGATTGCCTTTTCTAGAATAAATTTTTCAAAAAATAATTTTTTACTGTCGCAAATTTTAAATACGCCAGGGTTTGCCTTTTCTATAGTAAATTTTTCAAAAATTAATTTTATACTGTCGCAAATTTTAATTACGACAGGGATTGCCTTTTCTATAGTAAATTTTTCAAAAATTAATTTTATACTGTCGCAAATTTTAATTGCGATAGGGATTGCCTCTTCTACAGTAAATTTTTCAAAAATTAATTTTTTACTGTCGCAAATTTTAAATACGCCAGGGAATGCCTTTTCTATAGTAAATTTTTCAAAAAATAATTTTTTATTGTCGCAAATTTTAATTGCGCCAGGGATTGCCTTTTCTACAGTAAATTTTACAAAAAATAATTTTATACTGTCGCAAATTTTAAATACGCGAGGTAGGGATTGTCTTTTCTATAGTAAATTATTCAAAAAATAATTTTTTACTATCGCAAATTTTAATTACGCCAAGGATTGAATTTTCTATAGTAAATTTTTCAAAAAATAATTTGATACTGTCGCAAATTTTAATTGCGCCAGGGATTGCCTTTTCTACAGTAAATTTTACAAAAAATAATTTTATACTGTCGCAAATTTTAAATACGCCAGGTATTGCCTTTTCTATAGTAAATTTTTCAAAAAATAATTTTTTACTGTCGCAAATTTTAATTACGCCAGGGATTGCCTTTTCTATAGTAAATTTTTCACAAATTAATTTTTTACTGTCGCAAATTTTAATTACGCCAAGGATTGAATTTTCTATAGTATATTTTTCAAAAATTAATTTCTTACTGTTGCAAATTTTAAATACGCCAGGGATTGTCTTTTCTATAGTAAATTTTTCAAAAATTAATTTTTTACTGTCGCAAATTTTAAATACGCCAGGGATTGCCTTTTCTATAGTAAATTTTTCAAAAAATATTTTTTTACTGTCGCAAATTTTAATTGCGCCAGGGATTGCCTTTTCTATAGTAAATTTTGCAAAAAATATTTTTTTTCTGTCGCAAATTTTAATTGCGCCAGTGATTGCCTTTTCTACAGTAAAGTTTTCAAAATTTAATTTTATACTGTCGCAAATTTTAATTGCGCCAGGGATTGCCTTTTCTATAGTAAATTTTTCAAAAATTAATTTTATACTGTCGCAAATTTTAATTACGCCAGGGATTGCATTTTCTACAGTAAATTTTTCAAAAAATAATTTTTTACTGTCGCAAACTTTAAATACGCCAGGGATTGCCTTTTCAATAGTAAATTTTTCAAAAATTAATTTTATACTGTCGCTAATTTTAATTACGCCAGGGATTTCCTTTTCTATAGTAAATTTTTCAAAAATTAATTTTATACTGTCGCAAATTTTAATTGCGCCAGGGATTGCCTTTTCTACAGTAAATTTTACAAAAAATAATGTTATACTGTCGCAAATTTTAAATACGCCAGGGATTGTCTTTTCTATTGTAAACTATTCAAAAAATAATTTTTTACTGTCGCAAATTTTAATTACGCCAGGGATTGCCTATTCTATAGCAAATTTGGCAAAAAATAATTTTTTACTGTCGCAAATTTTAAATACGCCAGGTATTGACTTTTCTATAGTAAATTTTTCAAAAAATAATTTTTTACTGTCGCAAATTTTAATTACGCCGGGGATTGTCTTTTCTATAGTAAATTATTCAAAAAATAAATTTTTACTGTCGCAAATTTTAATTACGCCAGGGATTGCCTATTCTATAGTAAATTTGGCAAAAAATAATTTTTTACTGTCGCAAATTTTAATTGCGCCAGGGATTGCCTTTTCTATAGTAAATTTTTCAAAAATTAATTTCATACTGTCGCAAATTTTAATTGCGCCAGGGATTGCCTCTTCTACAGTAAATTTTACAAAAAATAATTTTATACTGTCGCAAATTTTAAATACGCCGGGGATTGTCTTTTCTATAGTAAATTATTCAAAAAATAAATTTTTACTGTCGCAAATTTTAATTACGCCAGGGATTGCCTATGCTATAGTAAATTTGGCAAAAAATAATTTTTTACTGTCGCAAATTTTAATTGCGCCAGGGATTGCCTTTTCTATAGTAAATTTTTCAAAAATTAATTTCATACTGTCGCAAATTTTAATTGCGCCACGGATTGCCTCTTCTACAGTAAATTTTACAAAAAATAATTTTATACTGTCGCAAATTTTAAATACGCCAGGCATTGTCTTTTCTATAGTAAATTATTCAAAAAATAATTTTTTACTGTCTCAAATTTTAATTACGCCAAGGATTGCCTATTCTATAGTAAATTTGGCAAAAAATAATTTTTTACTGTCGCAAATTTTAAATACGCCAGGTATTGCCTTTTCTATAGTAAATTTTTCAAAAAATAATTTTTTACTGTCGCAAATTTTAATTACGCCAGGGATTGCCTTTTCTATAGTAAATTTTTCACAAATTAATTTTTTACTGTCGCAAGTTTTAATTACGCCAGGGATTGCCTTTACTATAGTAAATTTTTCAAAAAATAATTTTTTACTGTCGCAAATTTTAAATGCGCCAGGGATTGCCTTTTCTATAGTAAATTTTTCAAAAATTAATTTTATACTGTCGCAAATTTTAATTACGCCAGGGATTGCCTTTTCTATAGTACATTTTTCAAAAATTAATTTTATACTGTCGCAAATTTTAATTGCGCCAGGGATTGCCTTTTCTACAGTAAATTTTACAAAAAATAATTTTATACTGTCGCAAATTTTAAATACGCCAGGGATTGTCTTTTCTATAGTAAATTATTCAAAAAATAATTTTTTACTGTCGAAAATTTTCATTACGCCAGGGATTGCCTATTCTATAGTAAATTTGGCAAAAAATAATTTTTTACTGTCGCAAATTTTAAATACGCCAGGTATTGCCTTTTCTATAGTAAATTTTTCAAAAAATAATTTTTTACTGTCGCAAATTTTAATTGCGCCAGGGATTGCCTTTTCTATAGTAAATTTTTCAAAAATTAATTTTATACTGTCGCAAATTTTAATTGCGCCAGGGATTGCCATTTCTACAGTAAATTTTACAAAAAATAATTTTATACTGTCGCAAATTTTAAATACGCCTGGCATTGTCTTTTCTATAGTAAATTATTCAAAAAATAATTTTTTACTGTCTCAAATTTTAATTACGTCAAGGATTGCCTATTCTATAGTAAATTTGGCAAAAAATAATTTTTTACTGTCGCAAATTTTAAATACGCCAGGTATTGCCTTTTCTATAGTAAATTTTTCAAAAAATAATTTTTTATTGTCGCAAATTTTAATTACGCCAGGGATTGCCTTTTCTATAGTAAATTTTTCACAAATTAATTTTTTACTGTCGCAAGTTTTAATTACGCCAGGGATTGCCTTTTCTATAGTAAATTTTTCAAAAATTAGTTTTTTACTGTGGCAAATTTTAAATACGCCAGGGATTGTCTTTTCTATAGTAAATTTTTCAAAAATTAATTTTTTACTGTCGTAAATTTTAAATACGCCAGGGATTGCCTTTTCTATAGTAAATTCTTCAAAAAATTATTTTTTACTGTTGCAAATTTTAATTGCGCCAGGGATTGCCTTTTCTATAGTAAATTTTGCAAAAAATAATTTTTTTCTGTCGCAAATTTTAATTGCGCCAGGGATTGCCTTTTCTACAGTAAATTTTTCAAAATTTAATTTTATACTGTCGCAAATATTAATTGCGCCAGGGATTGCCTTTTCTATAGTAAATTTTTCAAAAATTAATTTTATACTGTCGCAAATTTTAATTACGCCAGGGATTGCCTTTTCTATAGTAAATTTTTCAAAAATTAATTTTATACTGTCGCAAATTTTAATTGCGCCAGGGATTGCCTTTTCTACAGTAAATTTTAAAAAAAATAATTTTATACTGTCACAAATTTTAAATACGCCTGGGATTGCCTTTTCTATAGTAAGCTTTTCAAAATTTAATTTTATACTGTCGCAAATTTTAATTGCGCCAGGGATTGCCTTTTCTATAGTAAATTTTTCAAAAATTAATTTTATACTGTCGCAAATTTTAATTACGCCAGGGATTGCCTTTTTTAGAGTAAATTTTTCAAAAAATAATTTTTTACTGTCGCAAATTTTAAATACGCCAGGGATTGCCTTTTCTGTAGTAAATTTTTCAAAAATTAATTTTATACTGTCGCAAATTTTGATTACGCCAGGGATTGCCTTTTCTATAGTAAATTTTTCAAAAATTAATTTTATACGGTCGCAAATTTTAATTGCGCCAGGGATTGCCTTTTCTACAGTAAATTTTACAAAAAATAATTTTATACTGTCGCAAATTTTAAATACGCCAGGGATTGTCTTTTCTATAGTAAATTATTCAAAAAATAATTTTTTACTGGCGCAAATTTTCATTACGCCAGGGATTGCCTATTCTATAGTAAATTTGGCAAAAAATAATTTTTTACTGTCGCAAATTTTAAATACGCCAGGTATTGCCTTTTCTATAGTAAATTTTTCAAAAAATAATTTTTTACTGTCGCAAATTTTAATTACGCCAGGGATTGCCTTTTCTATAGTAAATTTTTCACAAATTAATTTTTTACTCTCGCAAGTTTTAATTACGCCAGGTATTGCCTTTTCTATAGTAAATTTTTCAAAAATTAATTTTTTACTGTCGCAAATTTTAATTACGCCAGGGATTGCCTATTCTATAGTAAATTTGGCAAAAAATAATTTTTTACTGTCGCAAATTTTAAATACGCCAGGGATTCTCTTTGCTATAGTAAATTATTCAAAAAATAATTTGATACTGTCGCAAATTTTAAATACGCCAGGGATTGTCTTTTCTATAGTAAATTATTCAAAAAATAATTTTTTACTGTCGCAAATTTTAATTACGCCAGGGATTGCCTATTCTATAGTAAATTTGGCAAAAAATAATTTTTTACTGTCGCAAATTTTAAATACGCCAGGTATTGCCTTTTCTATAGTAAATTTTTCAAAAAATAATTTTTTACTGTCGCAAATTTTAAATACGCCGGGGATTGTCTTTTCTATAGTAAATTATTCAAAAAATAATTTTTTACTGTCGCAAATTTTAATTACGCCAGGGATTGCCTATTCTATAGTAAATTTGGCAAAAAATAATTTTTTACTGTCGCAAATTTTAAATACGCCAGGTATTGCCTTTTCTATAGTAAATTTTTCAAAAAATAATTTTTTACTTGCCTTTTCTACAGTAAATTTTACAAAAAATAATTTTATTCTGTCGCAAATTTTAAATACGCCAGGCATTGTCTTTTCTATAGTAAATTATTCAAAAAATAATTTTTTACTGTCGCAAATTTTAATTACGCCAGGGATTGCCTATTCTATAGTAAATTTGGCAAAAAATAATTTTTTACTGTGGCAAATTTTAAATACGCCAGGGATTGTCTTTTCTATAGTAAATTTTTCAAAAAATATTTTTTTACTGTCGCAAATTTTAATTACGCCAGCGATTGCCTATTCTATAGTAAATTTAGCAAAAAATAATTTTTTACTGTCGCAAATTTTAAATACGCCAGGTATTGCCTTTTCTATAGTAAATTTTTCAAAAAATAATTTTTTACTGTCGCAAATTTTAATTGCGCCAGGGATTGCCTTTTCTATAGTAAATTTTTCAAAAAATAATTTTTTACTTTCGCAAGTTTTAATTACGCCAGGGATTGCCTTTTCTATAGTAAATTTTTCAAAAATTAATTTTTACTGTCGCAAATTTTAAATACGCCAGGGATTGCCTTTTCTATAGTAAATTATTCCAAAAATAATTTTTTACTGTCGCAAATTTTAATTAAGCCAGGGATTGCCTTTTCTATAGTAAATTGTTCAAAAATTAATTTTTTACTGTCGCAAATTTTAAATACGCCAGGGATTGCCTATTTTATAGTAAATTTTTCAGAAAATAATTTTTTACTGTCGCAAATTTTAATTGCGCCAGGGATTGCCTTTTATATAGTAAATTTTTCAAAAAATAATTTTTTACTGTCGCAAATTTTAATTACGCCAGGGATTGCCTTTTCTATAGTAAATTGTTCAAAAATAATTTTTTTGCTGTCGCAAGTTTTAATTACGCCAGGGATTGCCTTTTCTATAGTAAATATTTCAAAAATTAATTTTTTACTGTCGCAAATTTTAAATACGCCAGGGATTGCCTATTCTATAGTAAATATTTCAAAAATTAATTTTTTACTGTCGCAAATTTTAAATACGCCAGGGATTGTCTTTTCTATAGTAAATTTTTCAAAAAATAATTTTTTACTGTCGCAAATTTTAACTACGCCAGGGATTGCCTTTTCTATAGTAAATTTTTCACAAATTAATTTTTTACTGTCGCAAGTTTTAATTACGCCAGGGATTGCCTTTTCTATAGTAAATTTTTCAAAAATTAGTTTTTTACTGTGGCAAATTTTAAATACGCCAGGGATTGTCTTTTCTATAGTAAATTTTTCAAAAATTAATTTTTTACTGTCGTAAATTTTAAATACGCCAGGGATTGCCTTTTCTATAGTAAATTTTTCAAAAAATAATTTTTTACTGTTGCAAATTTTAATTGCGCCAGGGATTGCCTTTTCTGTAGTAAATTTTGCAAAAAATAATTTTTTTCTGTCGCAAATTTTAATTGCGCCAGGGATTGCCTTTTCTACAGTAAATTTTTCAAAATTTAATTTTATACTGTCGCAAATATTAATTGCGCCAGGGATTGCCTTTTCTATAGTAAATTTTTCAAAAATTAATTTTATACTGTCGCAAATTTTAATTACGCCAGGGATTGCCTTTTCTATAGTAAATTTTTCAAAAATTAATTTTATACTGTCGCAAATTTTAATTGCGCCAGGGATTGCCTTTTCTACAGTAAATTTTAAAAAAAATAATTTTATACTGTCGCAAATTTTAAATACGCCTGGGATTGTCTTTTCTATAGTAAACTTTTCAAAATTTAATTTTATACTGTCGCAAATTTTAATTGCGCCAGGGATTGCCTTTTCTATAGTAAATTTTTCAAAAATTAATTTTATACTGTCGCAAATTTTAATTACGCCAGGGATTGCCTTTTTTAGAGTAAATTTTTCAAAAAATAATTTTTTACTGTCGCAAATTTTAAATACGCCAGGGATTGCCTTTTCTGTAGTAAATTTTTCAAAAATTAATTTTATACTGTCGCAAGTTTTGATTACGCCAGGGATTGCCTTTTCTATAGTAAATTTTTCAAAAATTAATTTTATACGGTCGCAAATTTTAATTGCGCCAGGGATTGCCTTTTCTATAGTAAATTTTACAAAAAATAATTTTTTACTGTCGCAAATTTTAATTACGCCAGGGATTGCCTTTTCTATAGTAAATTTTTCACAAATTAATTTTTTACTCTCGCAAGTTTTAATTACGCCAGGTATTGCCTTTTCTATAGTAAATTTTTCAAAAATTAATTTTTTACTGTCGCAAATTTTAATTACGCCAGGGATTGCCTATTCTATAGTAAATTTGGCAAAAAATAATTTTTTACTGTCGCAAATTTTAATTACGCCAGGGATTCTCTTTGCTATAGTAAATTATTCAAAAAATAATTTGTTACTGTCGCAAATTTTAAATACGCCAGGGATTGTCTTTTCTATAGTAAATTATTCAAAAAATAATTTTTTACTGTCGCAAATTTTAATTACGCCAGGGATTGCCTATTCTATAGTAAATTTGGCAAAAAATAATTTTTTACTGTCGCAAATTTTAAATACGCCAGGTATTGCCTTTTCTATAGTAAATTTTTCAAAAAATAATTTTTTACTGTCGCAAATTTTAAATACGCCGGGGATTGTCTTTTCTATAGTAAATTATTCAAAAAATAATTTTTTACTGTCGCAAATTTTAATTACGCCAGGGATTGCCTATTCTATAGTAAATTTTGCAAAAAATAATTTTTTACTGTCGCAAATTTTAAATACGCCAGGTATTGCCTTTTCTATAGTAAATTTTTCAAAAAATAATTTTTTACTTGCCTTTTCTACAGTAAATTTTACAAAAAATAATTTTATTCTGTTGCAACTTTTAAATACGCCAGGCATTGCCTTTTCTATAGTAAATTATTCAAAAAATAATTTTTTACTGTCGCAAATTTTAATTACGCCAGGGATTGCCTATTCTATAGTAAATTTGGCAAAAAATAATTTTTTACTGTCGCAAATTTTAAATACGCCAGGGATTGTCTTTTCTATAGTAAATTTTTCAAAAAATAATTTTTTACTGTCGAAAATTTTAATTACGCCAGCGATTGCCTATTCTATAGTAAATTTAGCAAAAAATAATTTTTTACTGTCGCAAATTTTAAATACGCCAGGTATTGCCTTTTCTATAGTAAATTTTTCAAAAATAATTTTTACTGTCGCAAATTTTAATTGCGCCAGGGATTGCCTTTTCTATAGTAAATTTTTCAAAAAATAATTTTTTACTTTCGCAAGTTTTAATTACGCCAGGGATTGCCTTTTCTATAGTAAATTTTTCAAAAATTAATTTTTACTGTCGCAAATTTTAAATACGCCAAGGATTGCCTTTTCTGTAGTAAATTATTCCAAAAATAATTTTTTACTGTCGCAAATTTTAATTAAGCCAGGGATTGCCTTTTCTATAGTAAATTGTTCAAAAATTAATTTTTTACTGTCGCAAATTTTAAATACGCCAGGGATTGCCTATTTTATAGTAAATTTTTCAGAAAATAATTTTTTACTGTCGCAAATTTTAATTGCGCCAGGGATTGCCTTTTATATAGTAAATTTTTCAAAAAATAATTTTTTACTGTCGCAAGTTTTAATTACGCCAGGGATTGCCTTTTCTATAGTAAATTTTTCAAAAATTAATTTTTTACTGTCGCAAATTTTAAATACGCCAGGGATTGCCTTTTCTATAGTAAATTGTTCAAAAATTAATTTTTTACTGTCGCAAATTTTAATTACGCCAGGGATTGCCTTTTCTATAGTAAATTGTTCAAAAATAATTTTTTTGCTGTCGCAAGTTTTAATTACGCCAGGGATTGCCTTTTCTATAGTAAATATTTCAAAAATTAATTTATTACTGTCGCAAAATTTAATTGCGCCAGGGATTGCCTTTTCTACAGTAAATTTTTCAAAATTTAATTTTATACTTTCGCAAATTTTAATTGCGCCAGGGATTGCCTTTTCTATAGTAAATTTTTCAAAAATTATTTTTTTACTTTCTCAAATTTTAAATACGCCAGGGATTGCCTTTTCTATAGTAAATTTTGCAAAAAATAATTTTTTACTGTCGCAAATTTTAATTGCGCCAGGGATTGCCTTTTCTACATTTAATTTGGCAAAAAATAATTTTTTACTGTCGCAAATTTTAAATACGCCAGGGATTGTCTTTTCTATAGTAAATTATTCAAAAAATAATTTTTACTGTCGCAAATTTTAATTACGCCAGGGATTACCTTTTCTATAGTAAATTGTTCAAAAATTAATTTTTTACTGTCGCAAGTTTTAATTACGCCAGGGATTGCCTTTTCTATAGTAAATTGTTCAAAAATTTATTTTTTACTGTCGCAAGTTTTAATTACGCCAGGGATTGCCTTTTCTATAGTAAATTTTTCAAAATTAATTTTTTACTGTCGCAAATTTTAAATACGCCAGGGTTTGCCTTTTCTATAGTAAATTGTTCAAAAATTAATTTTTTACTGTCGCAAGTTTTAATTACGCCAGGGATTGCCTTTTCTATAGTAAATTTTTCAAAAATTAATTTTTTACTGTCGCAAATTTTAAATACGCCAGGGATTGTCTTTTCTATAGTAAATTTTTCAAAAAATAATTTTTTACTGTCGCAAATTTTAATTACGACAGGGATTGCCTATTCTATAGTAAATTTGCCAAAAAATAATTTTTTACTGTCGCAAATTTTAAATACGCCAGGTATTGCCTTTTCTATAGTAAATTTTTCAAAAAATAATTGTTTACTGTCGCAAATTTTAATTGCGCCAGGGATTGCCTTTTCTATAGTAAATTTTTCAAAAAATAATTTTTTACTGTCGCAAATTTTAATTAGGCCAGGGATTGCCTATTCTATAGTAAATTTGGCAAAAAATTATTTTTTACTGTCGCAAATTTTAAATACGCCAGGTATTGCCTTTTCTATAGTAAATTTTTCAAAAAATAATTTTTTACTGTCGCAAATTTTAATTACGCCAGGGATTGCCTTTTCTATAGTAAATTTTTCACAAATTAATTTTTTACTGTCGCAAGTTTTAATTACGCCAGGGATTGTCTTTTCTATAGTAAATTTTTCAAAAAATAATTTTTTACTCTCGCAAATTTTAATTACGCCAGGGATTGCCTATTCTATAGTAAATTTGGCAAAAAATAATTTTTTACTCTCGCAAATTTTAATTACGCCAGGGATTGCCTATTCTATAGTAAATTTGGCAAAAAATAATTTTTTACTGTCGCAAATTTTAAATACGCCAAGTATTGCATTTTCTATAGTAAATTTTTCAAAAAATAATTTTTTACTGTCGCAAATTTTAATTGCGCCAGGTATTGCCTTTTCTATTGTAAATTTTTCAAAAAATAATTTTTTACTGTCGCAAGTTTTAATTACGCCAGGGATTGCCTTTTCTATAGAAAATTTTTCAAAAATTAATTTTTTACTGTCGCAAATTTTAAATACGCCAGGGATTGTCTTTTCTATAGTAAATTTTTCAAAAATTAATTTTTTACTGTCGCAAATTTTAAATACGCCAGGGATTGCCTATTCTATAGTAAATTATTCAAAAAATAATTTTTTACTGTCGCAAATTTTAATTTCGCCAGGGATTGCCTTTTCTATAGTAAATTGTTCAAAAATTAATTTTTTACTGTCGCAAATTTTAAATACGCCAGGGATTGCCTATTTTATAGTAAATTATTCAAAAAATAATTTTTTACTGTCGCAAATTTTAATTACGCCAGGGATTGCCTTTTCTATAGTAAATTTTTCAAAAAAATAATCTTTTTCTGTCGAAAATTTTAATTGCGCCAGGGATTGCCTTTTCTACAGTAAATTTTTCAAAGATTAATTTTTACTGTCGCAAATATTAAATACGCCAGGGATTGTCTTTTCTATAGTAAATTTTTCAAAAATTAATTTTTTACTGCCGCAAATTTTAAATACGCCAGGGATTGCCTTTTCTATAGTAAATTTGGCAAAAAATAATTTTTTACTGTCGCAAATTTTAAATACGCCAGGGATTCTCTTTTCTATAGTAAATTTTTCAAAAATTAATTTTTTACTGTCGCAAATTTTAAATACGGCAGGGATTGCCTTTTCTATAGTAAATTGTTCAAAAATTAATTTTTTACTCTCGCAAGTTATAATTACGCCAGGGATTGCCTTTTCTATAGTAAATTTTTCAAAAATTAATTTTTTACTGTCGCAAATTTTAAATACGCCAGGGATTGTCTTTTCTATAGTAAATTTTTCAAAAAATAATTTTTTACTCTCGCAAATTTTAATTACGCCAGGGATTGCCTATTCTATAGTAAATTTGGCAAAAAATAATTTTTTACTGTCGCAAATTTTAAATACGCCAAGTATTGCATTTTCTATAGTAAATTTTTCAAAAAATAATTTTTTACTGTCGCAAATTTTAATTGCGCCAGGTATTGCCTTTTCTATTGTAAATTTTTCAAAAAATAATTTTTTACTGTCGCAAGTTTTAATTACGCCAGGGATTGCCTTTTCTATAGAAAATTTTTCAAAAATTAATTTTTTACTGTCGCAAATTTTAAATACGCCAGGGATTGTCTTTTCTATAGTAAATTTTTCAAAAATTAATTTTTTACTGTCGCAAATTTTAAATACGCCAGGGATTGCCTATTCTATAGTAAATTATTCAAAAAATAATTTTTTACTGTCGCAAATTTTAATTTCGCCAGGGATTGCCTTTTCTATAGTAAATTGTTCAAAAATTAATTTTTTACTGTCGCAAATTTTAAATACGCCAGGGATTGCCTATTTTATAGTAAATTATTCAAAAAATAATTTTTTACTGTCGCAAATTTTAATTACGCCAGGGATTGCCTTTTCTATAGTAAATTTTTCAAAAAAATAATCTTTTTCTGTCGAAAATTTTAATTGCGCCAGGGATTGCCTTTTCTACAGTAAATTTTTCAAAATTTAATTTTATACTGTCGCAATTTTTAATTGCGCCAGGGATTGCCTTTTCTATAGTAAATTTTTCAAAAATTAATTTTATACTGTCGCAAATTTTAATTACGCCAGGGATTGCCTTTTCTACAGTAAATTTTTCAAAAAATAATTTTTTACTGTCGCAAATTTTAAATATGCCAGGGATTGCCTTTTCTATAGTAAATTTTGCAAAAAATAATTTTTTACTGTCCCAAATTTTAATAGCGCCAGGGATTGCCTTTTCTACAGAAAATTTTACAAAAAATAATTTTATACTGTCGCAAATTTTAAATACGCCAGGGATTGCCTTTTCTACATTTAATTTGGCAAAAAATAATTTTTTACTGTCGCAAATTTTAAATACGCCAGGGATTGTCTTTTCTATAGTAAATTATTCAAAAAATAATTTTTACTGTCGCAAATTTTAATTACGCCAGGGATTACCTTTTCTATAGTAAATTGTTCAAAAATTAATTTTTTACTGTCGCAAGTTTTAATTACGCCAGGGATGGCCTTTTCTATAGTAAATTGTTCAAAAATTTATTTTTTACTGTCGCAAGTTTTAATTACGCCAGGGATTGCCTTTTCTATAGTAAATTTTTCAAAAATTAATTTTTTACTGTCGCAAATTTTAAATACGCCAGGGTTTGCCTTTTCTATAGTAAATTGTTCAAAAATTAATTTTTTACTGTCGCAAGTTTTAATTACGCCAGGGATTGCCTTTTCTATAGTAAATTTTTCAAAAATTAATTTTTTACTGTCGCAAATTTTAAATACGCCAGGATTGTCTTTTCTATAGTAAATTTTTCAAAAAATAATTTTTTACTGTCGCAAATTTTAATTACGACAGGGATTGCCTATTCTATAGTAAATTTGCCAAAAAATAATTTTTTACTGTCGCAAATTTTAAATACGCCAGGTATTGCCTTTTCTATAGTAAATTTTTCAAAAAATAATTGTTTACTGTCGCAAATTTTAATTGCGCCAGGGATTGCCTTTTCTATAGTAAATTTTTCAAAAAATAATTTTTTACTGTCGCAAATTTTAATTAGGCCAGGGATTGCCTATTCTATAGTAAATTTGGCAAAAAATTATTTTTTACTGTCGCAAATTTTAAATACGCCAGGTATTGCCTTTTCTATAGTAAATTTTTCAAAAATAATTTTTTACTGTCGCAAATTTTAATTACGCCAGGGATTGCCTTTTCTATAGTAAATTTTTCACAAATTAATTTTTTACTGTCGCAAGTTTTAATTACGCCAGGGATTGTCTTTTCTATAGTAAATTTTTCAAAAAATAATTTTTACTCTCGCAAATTTTAATTACGCCAGGGATTGCCTATTCTATAGTAAATTTGGCAAAAAATAATTTTTTACTCTCGCAAATTTTAATTACGCCAGGGATTGCCTATTCTATAGTAAATTTGGCAAAAAATAATTTTTTACTGTCGCAAATTTTAAATACGCCAAGTATTGCATTTTCTATAGTAAATTTTTCAAAAAATAATTTTTTACTGTCGCAAATTTTAATTGCGCCAGGTATTGCCTTTTCTATTGTAAATTTTTCAAAAAATAATTTTTTACTGTCGCAAGTTTTAATTACGCCAGGGATTGCCTTTTCTATAGAAAATTTTTCAAAAATTAATTTTTTACTGTCGCAAATTTTAAATACGCCAGGGATTGTCTTTTCTATAGTAAATTTTTCAAAAATTAATTTTTTACTGTCGCAAATTTTAAATACGCCAGGGATTGCCTATTCTATAGTAAATTATTCAAAAAATAATTTTTTACTGTCGCAAATTTTAATTTCGCCAGGGATTGCATTTTCTATAGTAAATTGTTCAAAAATTAATTTTTTACTGTCGCAAATTTTAAATACGCCAGGGATTGCCTATTTTATAGTAAATTATTCAAAAAATAATTTTTTACTGTCGCAAATTTTAATTACGCCAGGGATTGCCTTTTCTATAGTAAATTTTTCAAAAAAATAATCTTTTTCTGTCGAAAATTTTAATTGCGCCAGGGATTGCCTTTTCTACAGTAAATTTTTCAAAGATTAATTTTTACTGTCGCAAATATTAAATACGCCAGGGATTGTCTTTTCTATAGTAAATTTTTCAAAAATTAATTTTTTACTGCCGCAAATTTTAAATACGCCAGGGATTGCCTTTTCTATAGTAAATTTGGCAAAAAATAATTTTTTACTGTCGCAAATTTTAAATACGCCAGGGATTCTCTTTTCTATAGTAAATTTTTCAAAAATTAATTTTTTACTGTCGCAAATTTTAAATACGCCAGGGATTGCCTTTTCTATAGTAAATTGTTCAAAAATTAATTTTTTACTGTCGCAAGTTATAATTACGCCAGGGATTGCCTTTTCTATAGTAAATTTTTCAAAAATTAATTTTTTACTGTCGCAAATTTTAAATACGCCAGGGATTGTCTTTTCTATAGTAAATTTTTCAAAAATAATTTTTTACTCTCGCAAATTTTAATTACGCCAGGGATTGCCTATTCTATAGTAAATTTGGCAAAAATAATTTTTTACTGTCGCAAATTTTAAATACGCCAAGTATTGCATTTTCTATAGTAAATTTTTCAAAAAATAATTTTTTACTGTCGCAAATTTTAATTGCGCCAGGTATTGCCTTTTCTATTGTAAATTTTTCAAAAAATAATTTTTTACTGTCGCAAGTTTTAATTACGCCAGGGATTGCCTTTTCTATAGAAAATTTTTCAAAAATTAATTTTTTACTGTCGCAAATTTTAAATACGCCAGGGATTGTCTTTTCTATAGTAAATTTTTCAAAAATTAATTTTTTACTGTCGCAAATTTTAAATACGCCAGGGATTGCCTATTCTATAGTAAATTATTCAAAAAATAATTTTTTACTGTCGCAAATTTTAATTTCGCCAGGGATTGCCTTTTCTATAGTAAATTGTTCAAAAATTAATTTTTTACTGTCGCAAATTTTAAATACGCCAGGGTTTGCCTATTTTATAGTAAATTATTCAAAAAATAATTTTTTACTGTCGCAAATTTTAATTACGCCAGGGATTGCCTTTTCTATAGTAAATTTTTCAAAAAAATAATCTTTTTCTGTCGAAAATTTTAATTGCGCCAGGGATTGCCTTTTCTACAGTAAATTTTTCAAAATTTAATTTTATACTGTCGCAATTTTTAATTGCGCCAGGGATTGCCTTTTCTATAGTAAATTTTTCAAAAATTAATTTTATACTGTCGCAAATTTTAATTACGCCAGGGATTGCCTTTTCTACAGTAAATTTTTCAAAAAATAATTTTTTACTGTCGCAAATTTTAAATATGCCAGGGATTGCCTTTTCTATAGTAAATTTTGCAAAAAATAATTTTTTACTGTCCCAAATTTTAATAGCGCCAGGGATTGCCTTTTCTACAGAAAATTTTACAAAAAATAATTTTATACTGTCGCAAATTTTAAATACGCCAGGGATTGTCTTTTCTATAGTAAATTATTCAAAAAATAATTTTTTGCTGTCGCAAATTTTAATTACGCCAGGGATTGCCTATTCTATAGTAAATTTGGCAAAAAATAATTTTTTACTGTCGCAAATTTTAAATACGCCAGGTATTGCCTTTTCTATAGTAAATTTTTCAAAAAATAATTTTTTACTGTCGCAAATTTTAATTACTCCAGGGATTGCCTTTTCTATAGTAAATTTGACAAAAAATAATTTTTTACTGTCGCAAGTTTTAAATACGCCAGGGATTGTCTTTTCTATAGTAAGTTTTTCAAAAATTAATTTTTTACTGTCGCAAATTTTAAATACGCCAGGTATTGCCTTTTCTATAGTAAATTATTCAAAAAATAATTTTTTACTGTCGCAAATTTTAATTACGCCAGGGATTGCCTTTTCTATAGTAAATTGTTCAAAAATTAATTTTTTACTGTCGCAAATTTTAATTACGCCAGGGATTGCCTTTTCTATAGTAAATTGTTCAAAAATTAATTTTTTACTGTCGCAAGTTTTAATTACGCCAGGGATTGCCTTTTCTATAGTAAATTTTTCAAAAATTAATTTTTTACTGTCGCAAATTTTAAATACGCCAGGGATTGCCTTTTCTATAGTAAATTGTTCAAAAATTAATTTTTTACTGTCGCAAGTTTTAATTACACCAGGGATTGCCTTTTCTATAGTAAATTTTTCAAAAATTAATTTTTTACTGTCGCAAATTTTAAATACGCCAGGGATTGTCTTTTCTATAGTAAATTTTTCAAAAAATAATTTTTTACTGTCGCAAATTTTAATTACGCCAGGTATTGCCTTTTCTATAGTAAATTATTCAAAAAATAATTTTTTACTGTCGCAAATTTTAATTACGCCAGGGATTGCCTTTTCTATAGTAAATTGTTCAAAAATTAATTTTTTACTGTCGCAAATTTTAATTACGCCAGGGATTGCCTTTTCTATAGTAAATTGTTCAAAAATTAATTTTTTACTGTCGCAAGTTTTAATTACGCCAGGGATTGCCTTTTCTATAGTAAATTTTCAAAAATTAATTTTTTACTGTCGCAAATTTTAAATACGCCAGGGATTGCCTTTTCTATAGTAAATTGTTCAAAAATTAATTTTTTACTGTCGCAAGTTTTAATTACGCCAGGGATTGCCTTTTCTATAGTAAATTTTTCAAAAATTAATTTTTTACTGTCGCAAATTTTAAATACGCCAGGGATTGTCTTTTCTATAGTAAATTTTTCAAAAAATAATTTTTTACTGTCGCAAATTTTAATTACGCCAGGGATTGCCTATTCTATAGTAAATTTGGCAAAAAATAATTTCTTACTGTCGCAAATTTTAAATACGCCAGGTATTGCCTTTTCTATAGTAAATTTTTCAAAAAATAATTTTTTACTGTCGCAAATTTTAATTGCGCCAGGGATTGCCTTTTCTATAGTAAATTTTTCAAAAAATAATTTTTTACTGTCGCAAATTTTAATTACGCCAGGGATTGCCTTTTCTACAGTAAATTTTTCAAAAAATAATTTTTTACTGTCGCAAATTTTAAATATGCCAGGGATTGCCTTTTCTATAGTAAATTTTGCAAAAAATAATTTTTTACTGTCGCAAATTTTAATAGCGCCAGGGATTGCCTTTTCTACAGAAAATTTTACAAAAATAATTTTATACTGTCGCAAATTTTAAATACGCCAGGGATTGTCTTTTCTATAGTAAATTATTCAAAAAATAATTTTTTGCTGTCGCAAATTTTAATTACGCCAGGGATTGCCTATTCTATAGTAAATTTGGCAAAAAATAATTTTTTACTGTCGCAAATTTTAAATACGCCAGGTATTGCCTTTTCTATAGTAAATTTTTCAAAAAATAATTTTTTACTGTCGCAAATTTTAATTACTCCAGGGATTGCCTTTTCTATAGTAAATTTGACAAAAAATAATTTTTTACTGTCGCAAGTTTTAAATACGCCAGGGATTGTCTTTTCTATAGTAAGTTTTTCAAAAATTAATTTTTTACTGTCGCAAATTTTAAATACGCCAGGTATTGCCTTTTCTATAGTAAATTATTCAAAAAATAATTTTTTACTGTCGCAAATTTTAATTACGCCAGGGATTGCCTTTTCTATAGTAAATTGTTCAAAATTAATTTTTTACTGTCGCAAATTTTAATTACGCCAGGGATTGCCTTTTCTATAGTAAATTGTTCAAAAATTAATTTTTTACTGTCGCAAGTTTTAATTACGCCAGGGATTGCCTTTTCTATAGTAAATTTTTCAAAAATTAATTTTTTACTGTCGCAAATTTTAAATACGCCAGGGATTGCCTTTTCTATAGTAAATTGTTCAAAAATTAATTTTTTACTGTCGCAAGTTTTAATTACGCCAGGGATTGCCTTTTCTATAGTAAATTTTTCAAAAATTAATTTTTTACTGTCGCAAATTTTAAATACGCCAGGGATTGTCTTTTCTATAGTAAATTTTTCAAAAAATAATTTTTTACTGTCGCAAATTTTAATTACGCCAGGGATTGCCTATTCTATAGTAAATTTGGCAAAAAATAATTTCTTACTGTCGCAAATTTTAAATACGCCCGGTATTGCCTTTTCTATAGTAAATTTTTCAAAAAATAATTTTTTACTGTCGCAAATTTTAATTGCGCCAGGGATTGCCTTTTCTATAGTAAATTTTTCAAAAAATAATTTTTTACTGTCGCAAATTTTAATTATGCCAGGGATTGCCTATTCTATAGTAAATTTGGCAAAAATAATTTTTTACTGTCGCAAATTTTAAATACGCCAGGTATTGCCTTTCTATAGTAAATTTTTCAAAAAATAATTTTTTACTGTCGCAAATTTTAATTACGCCAGGGATTGCCTTTTCTATAGTAAATTTTTCACAAATTAATTTTTTACTGTCGCAAGTTTTAATTACGCCAGGTATTGCCTTTTCTATAGTAAATTTTACAAAGATTAATTTTTACTGTCGCAAATTTTAAATACGCCAGGGATTGCCTATTTTATAGTAAATTATTCAAAAAATAATTTTTTACTGTCGCAAATTTTAATTACGCAGGGATTGCCTTTTCTATAGTAAATTTTTCAAAAAAATAATCTTTTTCTGTCGCAAATTTTAATTGCGCCAGGGATTGCCTTTTCTACAGTAAATTTTTCAAAATTTAATTTTATACTGTCGCAATTTTTAATTGCGCCATGGATTGCCTTTTCTATAGTAAATTTTTCAAAAATTAATTTTATACTGTCGCAAATTTTAATTACGCCAGGGATTGCCTTTTCTACAGTAAATTTTTCAAAAAATAATTTTTTACTGTCGCAAATTTTAAATATGCCAGGGATTGCCTTTTCTATAGTAAATTTTGCAAAAAATAATTTTTTACTGTCGCAAATTTTAATTGCGCCAGGGATTGCCTTTTCTACAGAAAATTTTACAAAAAATAATTTTATACTGTCGCAAATTTTAAATACGCCAGGGATTGTCTTTTCTATAGTAAATTATTCAAAAAATAATTTTTGCTGTCGCAAATTTTAATTACGCCAGGGATTGCCTATTCTATAGTAAATTTGGCAAAAAATAATTTTTTACTGTCGCAAATTTTAAATACGCCAGGTATTGCCTTTTCTATAGTAAATTTTTCAAAAAATAATTTTTTACTGTCGCAAATTTTAATTACGCCAGGGATTGCCTTTTCTATAGTAAATTTTTCACAAATTAATTTTTTACTGTCGCAAGTTTTAATTACGCCAGGGATTGCCTTTTCTATAGTAAATTTTTCAAAGATTAATTTTTACTGTCGCAAATATTAAATACGCCAGGGATTGTCTTTTCTATAGTAAATTTTTCAAAAATAATTTTTTACTGTCGCAAATTTTAAATACGCCAGGGATTGTCTTTTCTGTAGTAAATTTTTCAAAAATTAATTTTTTACTGTCGCAAATTTTAAATACGCCAGGGATTGCCTTTTCTATAGTAAATTGTTCAAAAATTAATTTTTTACTGTCGCAAGTTTTAATTACGCCAGGGATTGCCTTTTCTATAGTAAATTTTTCAAAAATTAATTTTTTACTGTCGCAAATTTTAAATACGCCAGGGATTGTCTTTTCTATAGTAAATTTTTCAAAAAATAATTTTTTACTCTCGCAAATTTTAATTACGCCAGGGATTGCCTATTCTATAGTAAATTTGGCAAAAAATAATTTTTTACTGTCGCAAATTTTAAATACGCCAAGTATTGCATTTTCTATAGTAAATTTTTCA
>CAWVNZ010001046.1:0-40175 GCA_963930735.1 Dioctria linearis
CACCAAAGCTTGTGAGTAATTTTATCGAAGGCTTTCCTGAAGTCACAAAACAATGTTGCCTTACAGTTAGTATATATTTGCAGTGAAAATACATATACAGTATCAGATGCAATCGCTTCACATATCTTAGAAATAACAGAAAGCTGGGCAATATTTCTATATTTATTTAATTTTTTCTACCTTTTTTATGTACACTAATAAAATAAATAAAAAGATTACTCTTTTGGACTTTTCACCGGGTTAAACTTAATTTTGTTCAAGAAAGAATTTTTTGGGATTCTCCGGTATATAGCAAAAGCTAAAAAATGTTCTAATTTGTTATTTCATCACACAACTCATTAATTTTTGGTGACAAGTTTCAAGTCTTGGTTTGACTCATCAACAGGTCCCAAATAGCGAAATTGGGTGATTTGAAAAACAAATGAAAAAATGAAAAAAAATTCTTTCTTGAACAAAATCAAGTTTAACCCGATAAAAAACCCAAAAGAGTAATCTTTTTATTTATTTTTCCTCCTGGGTTCGTATAGGAGTGTTTTTTCCTCATATAATTCACACCCAGAATTTATTCTGAGTTTATATGAGAAGAGATCAGTTTGATCTATTTTCAAGCGTCTGCAGCAGGCAGAAAACCAAGCTGCACCGATGAGTGGAAGGTTTTCTGCTGACACGAAACGCTTCTTCTTCTTCCTTTTTCTTCTTTATTTTTCAGCCCACTGCGTGGCGTATACAGGTTCGATTCGCTTCGAATGAATCTGCTTCTTTAAAAAAAAATTTTACATTTTTTAATAAATAAAAAAAATTTTATTTCTATTTTTCTCAAACTTTTCATTTCTTTCTTCTTTTTTTTCATTTTTTCATTTGTTTTTCAAATTACCCAATTTCGCTATTTGGGACCTGTTGATGAGTCAAACCAAGACTTGAAACTTGTCACAAGAAATTAATGAGCTGTGTGATGAAATAACAAATTAGAACATTTTTTAGCTTTTGCTATATACCGGAGAATTCCAAAAAATTCTTTCTTGAACAAAACTAATAAAATAGGATAATGGGAATATACCGATCCGCAGAAACCAGTTAATCCTTTCACTATGGAGGAAAAAAAATTTGAGTGGGCTTCCTCAGAGTAAAATTGAATTAAAAAACCATTTTTATATTCACTCACCTGACAGGTGTTAAGTGTCCCTTGTACAGGACATGGGTAGTCACCGGTGGTAAAAAGTATTAAAATTGTAAGAGTTTAGAAACATTTAAAGATGTGTACAGGACCTGTATGAAACGTAAAATCAAGTTCTAGTAATAGACTGCGAACGCGTTACCGTAAAGAGCTGAAATTTGGTACATGGTGTTTTCATAGATATAGTAAATGAAGTTTTGAAAATGGACTAAATCTTCTTGGTGTTGCCATATAATTTTTTTTTGGTTTTTTACGTATACTGTGAAAATGAGCAGTCCTAGACATTTTAATTGTACGGAAAACTTCTTCAGAATACGAAATCTTATAAAATTGGTTATAATCATTTTTTCTGTCCGACGAACCGTTCTAGAAATATATGCGAAAACCCACGTCAAAAATCAAACTTGCATAGATCGGTGACCATACGAACTTTTATACAGGCATTCATCTAGGAGGGTACCATATGAATTGATTTTAGACAAATTCTAGCTTTTTTTTGTATAAAATGGCTCCATATAAGTTTATGTATGTTTTGACAGTGATCTTAGTAAGCTTTTTCGAGTTGTAATTCCATTATGTCATATTTATAAAACAACAGTGGCGTTATAGCTTAGATCATATAACGAAAAGAATAGGCTACCCCAGTGTGCCAAATTGGGAATTTGTCTAAGCATTTTTAAAGAAAAATTAAAAAAATTCCGAAAAACTTTCGGATTCTTAAACTTTTTCCGAACAAATTCTTTTGAGCAGAATATGCAAATTTTTACAAAAATACCGAAAGTGCCGAATATTTCCACTCAAATCGACGTGAAAAGATTTTGTGTATTCTTATGAATTCCTAATGACTTCCTAAAGGAAATTGTCATACTTCTCACCTGAATTCCTATTGAAATCCTAAGAAATTCACGCCAAATTCTCAAAAATATTCTTAAGGAAATTCCTAGATTTTTTAAAGAGAATTGTTCAGATTCTTATCTGAATTCCGATTGAAACTCTAAAAAATTCTGGCTAAATTATCAGAAATATATGTACATATATCAATCAAAGCGTTCCGAACTGGTAAAAAGCCAAAAATGTTTTGAAAATATTTTAAATAAGCAGTATTATTTTCAAATTGGATATGTTTAATAAATAATAATGACGTTAAAACATTTTTAAGATTTGAATTTTGCCAGTTCCGAAAATAAATAGATTGTAAAGATAAAAACGATAAATAAAAATAAATTGTAATACACTCGTTTTTGTTTAACTAAATATGCCTTTTACATTTTAAAATACTGCTTTCAGGTGCTTTTCTCTGTTGTCCATGCTTGCTGATGAATATAAGCTAAAAGCCGCTTCTGTAATAAAACAATTATATTAAATAATTTTGAAAACGGAGACAATCGAAAAATTTGATATTTTAATATTTTGTCCTAGCCCCTATCCGCGTAAAATGCTTAGCAACTTCCGTTATCAAGATCTTGAACGATCTCTTAATGATAGTGATCAGAGCCGACCCTGCAAGAGTTGAAAAAAAATGCTTTCTGCAAAATTATAATAATAAAACATTTTTCATTCTATTCGTACCAATGCTTCGGCAGCTTCTACTTCTATTCCACTTGTTTTCGAGACTTAGAAGTCTTTTTTTGAAATTGTAGGCAACGATGGAAGCATATCACTTAAGTTGAAGGGTTTCTTTTGCGATTTCTTCAAAGCCTTCGTTTCCTCCTTCAAATAGAAGACTTCTCCCCATAACTTTTGAATAGCGAACAGGGCAGAAAGATATTGAGCTCGAAGCACTGGGTTCATTAAGGACTGGTGAAGTACGGCAAGTTTATTCGGGGGCTCATATAGATCCTGAACAGCTTGCTTCACTCGCCAATATTTCAGCTAACTTGACATGCTCTGCACCATAATTTACTGAAGCTATAATTAATGAAATATTTATTAATATTAATTCAACTATCTATACATTACTCACCTTTTCCACTCTTCAGAAAATCGTCAGCCACTTTCAACTAACTCTGGAAATAAAATGACTGTGCAACTCAAGCTGAAGAAAACTTTCGGAAATGCCTTCAAAATTTAGAAAGAAATCAGTGAAAATCAGAATTCACACTTCTTTGAAGTTTCTTTGTTAATTTTAATAGTTTTGTGAATACCATTCCGAAACTTGAAAAAGCCCTGAAAAGTGGGGATCACACACGTTCCGATTTTGTTCTTACCATTCCGATGTTCCGAATTTGGTACACTGGGACGATGTGAAAAATTCGTGCACGTGTGATAAGCATTTTTTCTTATGACACGGAGGGGAAATGGCAAGAGGAGTATCGCCTTGTTATTTGTCAGTTCGACAATTCTAATTTATTTCTGACATTTCAGATTTTATGACAAGAAGTTCGGGTTTGATTTAGTGATTTTATAGTAAATAACTAATTAAAAGTGATTTTTACGTAATAGTAGTGTGGTACAATAGTGAAATATTGTTTTGTGAATGGAAATTTATATAATCGAGACTCCGGAGTCTTGAATTATCGCGATGAAGTACGCTGTGCTGTGGTGCAGAAACAACCGGTGATATTCTCTTAGGAAATCATTTTGCAGGCAAGTTTAGTTCTTTCAATAATAAATTATATTATTCTAAATAAAATAAGAGTGAAATATTTATAAAAATAAACGGTCGTGGTAGAAAAATTTAACATTTTTCAATGCCGGTTTGTTTGTTTAAAATTGAATTGTCATTGTCGCCTTAAGTTACGGTAGCCATGCAAAGGCAACGCCAAAAAATATTATCAGAAAATAAACGGGGCACTAGGAAAATTCGTAAAAATGTAAAAAGTTATAAAAATATTATAAAATTATAAGCTTAAAAATTAATTTAAAAATGTTGTGATATAATCGGATCTCTTCTATTGGATTTCTTCAATACTTAATAAAGTTTCAACCACTAAATTATTCGCCCGGGGTGTGAAAATATCGTAGTTTACTACTTCCGTGACTAAAACGAATAAATCGATGCGGTTCTACTACATGCAGAAAAATGCTTAAGTTTTTCTTCCTGACAGCCAATTCTTTTTGTTATATGATCTAAGCGTTACAGCAACGGCAGAAAATAATGTAAAATCAACACTATTCTTCTATAATTTTATATAAAAAAAAACACAATCAACAAAATGTAGAAATAACAAGGTGCAAATATGAAACAACATACTAGACTTGAAAATTATAAATATATATTCTCCTCAATGTAAGTAGAAAAATTGTAAGAATGGAGTAGTAAATAACACTACAAAATGTTATGAAAAAGTAATGAAAAATTGTAAATTTCACAGTACGGTTTGCTGTTGTATTACAAAAATTATTTATATTAAAATTTAGTTTATGGATTAATTAGTGACATAAACATGTTTTTTTGTAATACAAGACATTCTTCATTGCAAATCAAATCTTTTCTTAAGTGCTGACATACAAAAATATATATTTATTCTGTAGAAAGTATTATATTCAGGTGAAACAAGGTGAAATAAAAACCAAACATATTTCTTAATAATTTTTTTATTAAAAATATACATTTTTGGAATTGAACATATTTATATTATTTTTAGTTTTAGTTTAGTTTTAGTTGCTGTATTGTCTTATTTCTTATATAGGTTTTGCCATTGTTGAGTGGAAAATGCCCAGTAAGTGGGCCTGTTTAGAGTGGTTTTCTGCTGAGTGCGAGAAATATTTTACATAATGAATTCATTCGCTTGGCTTAGTCCCAGGATATTTTTCTAGTGTGCCATTTTTTTCAGTCCTCCCAAAGCCTGACTTGTACTGAAAGGTGGGCCTTTTGAGGTCCAAAAATAGACTCAGTGCCAATAAACACAGATGTGGCTATTTTCTTTGTAAGGCGGCCCGCAATTTCATTTGATGTCCTGCCACCTAAATCGGCGTAATATTATTTGTTTCGGTTAGTTGCTTCAAGACAGTAAGACAGTTTCCATTCCAAACCAGCTTAGATTCAATGGTAAACAAATTTAAAGCTACTTAGCGGTCTGATATTATGTATATTTTGGCTTTTATGAGTAATTTCACAAGAACAAAATTTTACGGCGTAGATTTTTACCTGGAAAGTGGTAGAGGAGGCTCGTAGTGTCTTTGTGAGACGGTATTTCGCCCCATTTATGCCAAAGTCTGCTCTACCGTCTATTGTGGGTCCTTCCGTGGACCATTTAAGAGATCCTTTTCCAAAGATAAGTCATCATTATGCCACTGTTGATGGCCTCCTAAGATCACATCGAATGGTGTTTCGGCATAACTTCCGAGATTGGGTTGGCCATCGAGTCCTCTAGGAATCCTTGGAAGACTTTTATGTGGCCAACCAGATTGCATATAGGGGATTTGCCTTGTAATCTTATTGCACTCAAGATGGCCTCCTTTCTAACATTCAAATACAGAGGAAGAAGGTTCAGTAAGCATAACCTCTAAAGCTACAGTTGGGCAGGTACGCAGGTAACATCCTGTGTGAATTCCACTGCTGTTCCTTCAAAAGATGGTGCTTGTAAATAAAATTTCTTTTTTATCGTGTATGGATTGGATCAGAGTGAACAGAGCCCCACCTTGGAGACATCCTCATCCAAATCCTTGGAAAGATTAGATAATATTAACATTACTACAGAGCTTTACTGAGAATAAGAGGACTCCTATGAGTATAATGGATTCCTTACTGCATAAACTTTATATTTCAGAACAACTTCGTACTAAACTAGGATACTAAAAATTTTCACGCTACTCAACTGCCATACCTACTAGGTAAAAACCAGTACTCCAACTATACACGAACTACGTATTTGCATGAAAAAGCAAAGTATCTCAACGATCCTTCCCAACTAACGGCAGTAGGTTCCTGAATATTATATCTAATCCATTTTTTGGTAGAATATACATAATAAGTGCTTTTTAAAAATGCAGAACGAATGTATACACACCGTAGCGTGTACCCTTCAGGAGAACTAAAGCCTCCTTCAACAACTCGCATAAAATATGTGTCTTCTGGCAACCCAAATCCTGCCAAGAATGCATAAATAATTCAACAAATGCCCTTCATCTAATAATTGTCTCCAGCAGAGTTCGCTCTTGCCAAGAAATTATCCGAACCGAGCGACTAAAGCTTTTCAAATGCAAATTAATTTAAATAGAGGATTTCCTCAAGAAAAGCAGTCCAAGGCTCTAAAGTAAATCCCGCATCAGAAATGGTGGTAAATTGGAGGTATACACTTAGACTACCCGAAAGTCATTGCTATATAGGGAGATGAGCTCTTAACAACCAGGTACACTTCAGGCATGCTATGAGATGATGTAATAACATCGCAGCAGTTGTTAAATACTTTGTAATGGTACAGTGTTGATTCTTGATTCTTTGGGTCCACCCAGATTAATGAGCCCTTTTTTTCCTTAACCATCAAATTAACCATCCTTCCAAAAAAAAAAGTCGGCTTGCACCAATTAATTGCGATTCTTTCATCAAGGTTAAATTTGGCTTTGCTGTTCACCTGTAGATACTTTCCCCAGAGGACAATTCGTTTTTGAATAAATCAGAATGGAGATTTTTCTCTTTATTTACTGTACCATTTTTTACATAATCTTAATCCTGCTCCTGGGAACGTGAAATAGGTGGGAGTATTTTAAAGAAATAAATTCAAAAGAAATTAAATAAAAAAGGTGCCATGATAAATACCCAAATGACTACAGATTGAATAATGGAAGAAATTAAAATATGTTTACTGTCGAAATTCTGTTTGGCTGCAATAATATGAGAGTTGAATTTGATTCTAGATTAAAGGTGCATAAAGGTGCAAGAAAATAATAAGAATTTCCAATGAGTATCAACGTTGAAAAAAATTATTTGTCTAACTCAGTTTGCTTTATATTCTAGTAGGCAACTATGAACAGAGGAGAAAAGAATAATTTGAATTATAGTCGTGCCCCCATTTTTGGATTAAAGTTGAATCGTTCTTATAAAGTCAGTCTCTCGGTAAAAATGTATTTATGGCAAATGTTCCACTAAACTGAACCCAGAAAATGGAAAAAAAATGAATCCAGTTTTCTCAGATATTTTAATTTTAAATAAAAACAAATATTTTTAAAAATAATTCAAGTTGGAAAGTTCATTCGATCAACCCTTAAAACAGTTTTTACTTGACAACAATATGCGGAAAATATTAAAAATATTTATCCAAATGTAAAATTGGTTATCTTGCACCGTGTAAAAACTGTTAGCTACTACGGCAAAGGAACGATAAAAATATTCTCCCCATCTATGCTCTGATCAACTTCAATATAATTTTTTTCATTTCTCGTCGGGATCTATTACCCTGTTCATTTTATACGTGTACATAGGACCTCTGAAACACACCCTGTACATTTTGACAGTCTGTTGAGATGGTGTCGAACTAGAAAGTTGTGACATTTAGTACTCTCCGTTCTCATGATCATTTGTCAATACATATATTCGAAACGGGCCGAAATCGTACAATGTTTTCGAAGGGTTGTCATATAAAAATTTCCTGATTTGCAAATTTTTAACTATACTACTGGTAAAGCGGTGAGGTTGGGTTAGGTAGGAGGGGTGCCTCTAGAAGTGCCTAGCCTGCTTCACTTAGAACACCAGAGGGTCCATTGTACCCCATGTTCTCATAGCATAACCTTCAAAATCTCCCTAGTTCCATCCTGCTTCCCTTTGGGAACTCACGATGCATCTAAACTCTTTGCGCTCCTCCAGACTTGAAATGAAGCTACCCAATAGCGCACCTCTTTTATTTATTACAGAGGAGCACTCGAAAAATACGTGCTGGACGTATTCAATTTCCTCCGAATCCATATAGCAACTGCAGAAATCGATCGCCGCTATTCGCGATCTTCTACATGGTCTCCTACGGTCCAGTGGTGGTATTTGCTCTACTGCTTTAAGGAGCTCTATTTTCCTCTTCCTGTCATATGCAGGCCACAATTACTTCGCAAGATGTCAGGTTTCCCAGTTGATCCACCAGAAGCTTGGTTTTTGATAGTCACGCCTGAAGATCTCCTCTTTTAAAGCTCCAATTGGAATCCTCACATAAGCAATCGCTGTGGAGCTATCCATTTCAGAACCATTTTTCTTCGTTCATCAGTCATCTCATTGTCTGAAATTTTCCCGTGGCCAGGTACCCAGCATACGGTCACCTTGCGGCTAGTCTTGCATCAATTTTAATTTAACCAGCGCAGCATCCAGCTCTTTAATGGGTGCTTGGCTCTCAGTGTATTTGCAGGTGTGCCGTGCGGCTTCTCTGCGCATAGATATTAAAAGTGTGGCCTGGTATAGAGCTGCAAGCTCTGCCTACAAGGCACTGCATTTGTCCGGCAGTCTGTACGACTCATCCCATTTGCAATCTCTGGAGGCCCCTGTGCCCGTACTCGTGTTGGATCCATCCGTGGAAATAGAGATATCGGATGTTACCATCATCTCATTCCTATCCCAATCAGTTCTGGTGGACACTATTGCATTGAGAGGTATTTGATATTCAGTTTCTTCTCTTTAATCACTGTAGTCTATGTTATGGAGTATATTAGAATGCCCAGAACTCCTTTAGATTCACCCGCTCTGAGCCTGACAGTACTAATTGTCGCTATACTCCCTCACTGAAAATCTAGCGGCAATAAATCAGGCATGACCTCCAGTTACGCCATAGGCGTGATGCGCAGACATCCAGTTATTCTCAGGCAGACAGGCCTCTAGTTTTCTGACAGTACATGAAAAAACTGTCAGTCTCAAAGCTTATTAGTAGCCACCCAAAAAATTACTCTGAAATGGAATTATCAAACATACTCTTACCTTATTTTAGGCACACTCCTATAATGCTACCCATTGCTATCAACCAAAATAAAACAAAAAACACCCGAAATGGGCTCTAGGGAAGACAGAGAACATTTTTGACGTTCATAATATCATACGAAAGATTCACTATAACCAAAGACGTCAATCCGAAAACATCTTAGACAAAAACAAGCAGCTCCCCAAAATGGCGCTCTGTTCTTATAAGAAACAGATGTCAGGTCTATTATTAAGATAGCCACATTATGAACTAGGCATAGGGGAAATATACTATTCAAGAAACTATGAAGACGAGGTCTATGCTTCAAATGGAAATGAAGCAGGAAAAAAAAACGGTTGCAAAACATTTCTCTGAAATGATTTACTTTACAATATGTCCTATTTGCAAGAAAAAGTCCAAAGTTTTGTTTTTTTTAAATTACGTGAATGAGAAGACATAATTCATTTTATGCAATCCTACTAATGCAATCTCTCTACAGTATGTTTTATTCAGTATGTAATTATCAAGAAACAATTGGAATTAGTCCCTATCTTCCCCAAGTTTCCATAAGGCAGGTAACCGGGACATTTTCCCATAACTTCCAAAACTCGCATAGTCTCATACACCAACCTTTTCACCTAATTTAATTGTGAAACGAAAAGATTAAAAATGAATGCAATTAATTTGTTTCTGTGTATGTACTATAGTTACCTCCAGTGCTACATTCCGAACTACATATGGTTCTTATTACGGATATTGTATTATACCCCCATAGCCACTAACGTGAAAAATAAACACAACACCAAGGCAAATGCAAAAGCACACTACACTTATAGCGCACAGTTACAGATTATCTGATTACAGTTTGTAGGTGCTACAGATTGCTACTAATTTTGTACTCCAATATCCAGGCATCCATAGCACATCTAATTAATTGGACCGAAAAAAAAAAAAATAGAACGCCTCACAATTAATTAATTTTGAATCAGCTGGAATCAATAAGAAACCCTACGGGGGTGAATCTAATTAGATCGAGGAATTGCAAATGAAGCCTAAGTGAGAACTTTTAAGATGAGAACTGCTCCTTAGCAAAAGTCGAGAAACTTCATTAGCTCAAAGAATATTGCTTCATTAAAAGGATTCGAATGGCTTCATAAACGTGCGAGACCAGTTCACTTAGCTGAAGCCGTTTTCATAACTTTTTCCGGCAACCTTCATCATGGATGGCATTTTTGTACCTTTCATCACTGGAAAGCTCTCTATAACTCATTCTGTATGCAAAGGGGATCTCTTTCGCCATGGATGAAGTTTACGTAGGCTTTCCTTTTTGTGGTTATAAATTATGATTTCATGTAGCTATGTATACTAGCGTCACTACCAGGTATGTTTTGTTAAGGGATGGAAACATTTTGCTTTATACCCCCATTTTTTTTTTATAAAGGTTAAAAGTTGGTTAGAAGGAAATCCTTCTAAATTGAGATTGCATGTAAGGTGTCTTTTTGGACGTAGAGAGTGACAGAACGCATAAAATTTTAACAGTAACAAATAAAAAATTTACGATAATTCAATCTGCCAAAAATGGAATGAGATGGGTTGCTTCTATCAGAGAAATATACAAAACCTCCAACAACGGCAATTTAAAGGTTGAACGCAAATGCTTTAAATGTGGCAGTACCCTCAAAGATGATCTAAAAAAGAAAATTTTCAGGACAAAATATAAAGGTAAATAAAATTTTCGTTCTTGAAGATGGTTTTGAAAATAAAAAGACAAAAAAAAGGGGCACAGCATTTTAAAATTGAGAGAAGACAAAAGATATTAGTTGCGCTTATCAAAACTTCTGTCGACAAATGAAATTTGAGTGGTATAAGCGTGAAGGTACGAGGGTCAGTCAAAAAGAAAGTTACGCTTGACCATATTTTTTCTCTAGCACAAGATATTTTGATCAGATTTTGTCGCAACACTCTTAGTTCTGGGTGATAATTTAAATTTTATAATGTTGTTATCAAATAAAGACAATGGCCGGCTACTGTTTCGTCAATCAAAATTGAAATTCATGCAGTAATCCGAATTTTATGGTTGAAAAAGTGTAATCATACAAAGATCCATATACGTCATACCCCAGTTATCGTTGTTTCGCTGTAACGTCGGTCCGCTATTATAACCATACCCCACTCTAACATCCTGTTTTTTCTATACTAATGCTAAGCAGGCGGTGATATTTGAAAATTTGTATTTGTACATTAATTTTCATTTTCAGCAATTGAAAGCTGAAGTTCGTTTTAGTTATCGTTCGTGCCAGAATAATTTAGCTAGTTGTGTTTTATATCCTTCTGTTCATATTTAGTAGGACATATTTTGTTTAATTTATATATATTTTACTGTAACTATTCAAGTAAGTATATTGTATGTAAGTAGTCACCACTACTCAGTTTTATATTTTATAGACAATAATGTTGTTAGTGCGAAAATAATGAAAAGAAATCATTTAACTTTAAATGTTAAGCTAGATGTTATCAAACGGGTTGAAACTGGAGAAAGAGTAGTAAATATAGCAAAACATCTTGGTATTCCACCAAAATCTATGAGAGCCATTATTAAAGATAAAGATAAATACAAAAAATATGTCATAGATGCAGTACTCATTGAATCAAAAACGATAAAATCTAGAAGCACTATCATGGTAAAAATGGAAAAACTTTTGTTGATGTGGATTGAAGATCAGACTAATACCCTAGGCAGACGGACAAAATCAATGATCATTCGTTCGTAATTGATTTTTTCAAAAACCAAGTTACCCAAGGTTTTGTTGATTAAAACGAAAGTCCTGTCAATTTTTGTATGTAATTGACAGCACATTTTTAATAATTAAAATTAAAATTCAATGGGCAATCGATTTTTGAAAAATTCCATTACGAACGAATGATCATTGATTTTGCCCCTTCTGCCTAGGGTATTGGCGTAACATGCATTTAAGTCAAATGTTAGTTAATCCAAGAAAAGGCTCTTCATATTTACGATGATTTAAAAAAAATAATGGGGGATTTTTGCGAAGGGCAATCGTTCAGTTCAAGCCGTGGTTGGTTTGATAGATTAAAAAAAAACTGGTATTCACAATGTTAAATTGATAGAAGAAACAGCTAGTGCTGACAAAGAAGCTGCATTCGTATATCCGTATTTAATGTTGATGAAACTGGACTATTCTAGAAAAAATGCCAACCAGGTCCTTTATTGCGCAAGATGAAAAGGTAATTTCTGGACATAAGCCCGCAAAATATAGGCTGACTTTACTGCTTGGAGATAATGCCACAGGTGATTTTAAGCTTAAACCAATGCTGGTTATCATTGCCAGTATTTTGGAAGGCAAATAAGAAGGCTTGGGTTACTAAATCAATTTTCCAGGAATGGTTTGTTGAATATTTTTGTCCTGCAATCAAAACGTTTTGTACCAATAATAATCTGACAAATAAAATATTACTGGTACTAGATAATGCTCCTGGTCAGCCAGAAAACTTAGATGAACTGTCTGAAGGTATGGTTAAAGTTGTATTTTTGCCCCCGAATACAACGTTAATATTACAGGCTATGGATCAATGTACAATTGCTAATTTTAAGCATTATTTTCATAAGCTTTCATTTTCCCAAGCTCTAAATGCCACTGACGGTGACACTGGCATGAATCTCAAACAGTTTTGGAAAGAGTTTAATATATTAAAAGCAATCAATTTAATTGAACAAGCATGGAATGCTGTTTCGCTAAATTGCATGCACGGTTCTTAGAAAAATCTATGAGCAGAATGCGCTGATGATTTCAGAAGCTTTGTGGAGCTAATTAAATCTCATAATACTGAATTAACAAATGAACAATTTGGAGGATAAAGAAGATGATACGGATGGAGCTGAGGCTAAAATTTTTAAAATGGAGGAACTTAAGGATGCAGTACATATCTTGAGAAAGCTAAAGATATATTTGAAAGGTGTGATCCAATATTAGAACGATGCTCCAAGGTAAAAAGAGAAATTGATAGTGCGGTAAGATCTTATACAGAGTTGTACGATAACAAAAAGAAAGCCTCAGTACAGGTTACATTGCATCAATATTTTACTAACGCACCGAGGAACGTTGAACCAACGACGAGCCGTGGGTCATTCGAAATAACTATTTTTAGTTATTCATGAGAATCGTCTGAAGAGAGTATGTAAGCTCAATAAATGTTTTTTTATTACTTTTAATTGATTTAATAAAAAATTTTAGTTTTTGAATTTTATATTCTTACATATTTTCCCTATAATAATAGTAATCAAGTGTTTCTTCAAATTATTTTAATAATATAACGTGGTTTCGGTTAACGTCGCATTTTTCTGGAACCATTTAACAACGTAAACCGGGGGGTATGACGTACACTTGTTTATGAAGCTTATGACGAAAAGCATAATTCGAAAACAAACAGTCTAGAAATAGTGTTCGAGAATATCTATACGGTTATCTTATCATTGATTACGATTGCATTAGGAAGTGGGAGACCAACAATATCAACAATATTTAACAATGTTCACCGATAATTCATGGCCAAACGTCTTATCCTTGAGTGTATAAGGTCTGTAGGCACTTACAACTAACCAATTGAAATACTGACGTATGAAAAGGACAACACTAGTTCCTACTCTCAAATACTATTTATAGGGCAGCACAGGTAAGACAGCACTTTTAGATCAGTACATATCGAACAGAATAGAAAACAACGTCTTATTTACATAAAGCCTAGTTGGAGTTCGGGTGTTGGTAAAATTTAACGCGGTCTCCAAAAACTAGCATTCTTTCGCTGGTAAAAAGTTGACGTAAGTTTCATGTGGAGAAAACGAAGTGACAGTTGTTAAAATCACAAATTATTCGGAAATATTTTTAAATAAGTACTTTAAGAGATTAATAATGGATTTAATTAATCAAATTGACGACGCGATTGCTGCTGCGGCAGGATTAAGATTGCAGCTCTTTATGGAAGCAAGATAATTACAGGACAGCGCCAACGAATTTGGTAAATCCGTATTTATAAGAGCGGAGTAAAAAAGGGCGCTTTAATACCAACGTAAATATTACAATTCGAATTTAGTAACTTTTTAAATTTCCAATCATATTGTAACAATTTTTTTTTTAAATCTGAGTAAATAGCCTGTAGCCAATTTATTTGTTTAAATTCAGAATTTGGGTGAAGATCGAGCGAGAATCATTGATCCATCGAATAATAGAACAGCTGCACTTTTGCTATTGACTTTTAACTTTCTTGCTGGAGCTGTGAAGTTTTTACGGAAACGCCGATTGCGAAAGTTCATTTCATACCGCATACGTTGGTTTTAAGTCACGCGCGCGATGTTCACGGTATTCCATAGAGGCGCTACGCGGTGTTTTTGAGGAGTACGGAAGTGCAGTGTATGTGCTATGTTAACGTGCCCTGGGTTGGCTTTTTAGAAATTTGGTGTGCCTATTAGGTGTAATTCTATGGTGCTGAGTGTTTACTGTGATTCTGTGTTATTTAATGGAGATCTGACACGATAAATATTGTCTGCCAGGGGAGGATTCAGCAAGGTGGTGGAGGGTGGGTGCGCCCCCAGCTGAAGACAATTAAAAATAAAACTACAGTGGATCTTCTGAAATTTTCCTAACAAAATGATTCACTTCGCAGTAAATTTATTCTACTGCACTTTTTGTGAAAATCAAAAAAATATCTGGAAGCGTTCAATTTGATAAGTTTAAGAAAAACAGGAAGTGCTGATATCTGTAGAATTCTTGTTCATGAGCCCGGCTTTTCTCGGGGTGTTTGAACAGAGCCTATTCGGTTAAAATCGGTGGAAGGTTTGTTTTAATTGATAAATCGATATGTCATCGATGTAAAGACGGCATATAAAGTTTATTTTGGAATAATTTTTTGTATTATTATATCTTTAAATGTGGAATAGTTTTACCCAGAATACTTAGCCCATCAAACGTTATATAAAAAATAAAATAAATTCTCAATATCTTAGAGAAATTGATTCGTCGGTCTGTTTTGCTTACTGCTAACATTCTAAGTATTGGAAAGCGTCAACAACTGTAAAATTGCTCTTGACTTAACAATAAGTGCAAACAATCAATAAAAGCGAAAGATGAAGAATAGAAGAATTTTAAGAAATTTTAATTTTAACGATTCTTGTTTTATCACAGCTGACTGCCAATTCCAATAATTGATGTCTACACACAACTGCGTTCGCAAAACACAATTTAATGAAACTTGTCAATTCCAATAATTGACTTTCAAACAAACTATGATTACAAACGAGAATATGCTGTATGTTGGAATAAATATTCTGGTGGAGTGTAGCGGTTAAATAAAAAGAAATTTGTCACTCTATTATTCACTCAATTATTTATTGCAAACGAATAATACTAATGACTAAACAAATATTAATCTTATGAAGAAATTAATTACTCGAACAAATTCTATTAATATGCAAAATTTACTTCCCTCAACTTACACGTAAAAGCTAGAAACTTCACTTGCAATTCACTGATTCACTGTGTTGTTATATGTATTTAATAACTAGAGGAAATTTAAATGTACAAAAAGAAACTATATTTTACTAGAATTTATCCCTTTTTCTTTCAATAATGACAAAGTAGAACTTTATGTTACGTTACAATTCATATATATATATAAGGTAAAAACAATTTTCCTTTCTGTTTCTTAACTAATATATTCACTAATGGCTGAAAGTAAATAATAATTAGAACTCAAGGTAGATCTAGTTTCCAATTATTATGTTGTGTAAAAATGACCTAATGGCATATTTTTTACACGATGAATAATTGTTAGAAATTTCGATTTACTTGAGTGAATTAGTTAACTGGCTGAAAGGATGAAATTAAGAATAAAAAAATCAATCGTTCTTGTTAAATTCATACATGTGTGTATGACCAACACCTGGCATGCAAACACAATGAAATTTAACCCAAATTGAAAATAAATGATTAATTCACGAAGTTACCTTGAATTTAATTTAAATTTGTCGCTATTAAAATTCAACCACTAAATTCACTTGAAACCCTTTTGCTGTTGTTTTATTGCCCTTGAGAACTTTGACTACCACGTGTGAATTTATTGTAGTCATTTGATGCCAAATTACAAATTGCATTTTTTGACATCTTTCCCATAGAAATTGGTTTTAATTTCACGTAATTATGATAAGTTTTCCGAATCTGTGCCATAACTTATCGATACGCCATCTTTTAGTTCAATTTACTAAATTCCTCTCAGAATTCATTTTCGTTCATCTTTATTCGTGTCCCTTTCACACCTTTGTGTCTCTTTCGCACTCATTGGTGTAAAGGTAAATTCATAAAATCGCGAGTTACCCGTAACTCGTGAAAAATATCGCAACGCGAACGCGCCCATCGGATTCGTCGTCTCGTTTTACCCCGGGATGACATTTTGAACGTCGCGAAAGTATGAAGTACACGTCGGTGTTTATATGTGAAGTGTCAGTCGCGCGCGAGTTACCTTTTGTTAATTTTTATGTAAAAAATAGTGTTTTGTGTGGTGAACCAGTATTCAGCGAGGGAATAATCCATATACTACAGGTTGGTATGTAATTTTCTTTCCTTTATGTGTACTTTCATGTGAAAATCCCAACATTTTCTAATACCGTGTTTACCTGTCAAGGTGAGTTTTTGTTTGCAAAAGTCTCAACTCAGGTATTCACGAATGCATTGAAAATGGGTTTATTATGTGCCCGTACGTGGGTACTTGAGATACCTTTATACTCTATGTTGCTGAACATAAAGTTTAGTGCAAATTCATTTATTACTTTAATGTTTATCTTTTGAGTTCATCTTTTAATTCTTTTTTTGTTTATTTCAGGTCATCGGACCCTTAGCATCTGTGTCTTCCCAGATGCTGGTAAGCCTTTTTATTTTTATTTAATCAAACTTTTCTTTTAATTTTAGGTTGGTCGAACAATTCTCAATCAAATCATAAATACAAGAGGATATAACATCCACCTCCTCCGGGGTTTGAAACTGGGACCTTCCGCTTTGCGGGCGACTGCTCTTACTTCTGGACTAACGAGACAGATGCTTTCCCTCTTGTATCTGTCTCGTTAGCTCAGAGGTAAGATCCGTCACCCGGAAAGAGGATGGTTCCGGTTTCAAACTCCAGACGAGGCAGTTGTTTTTACTTTTGTTACAAATAAAGTTCTTAAAATTATTCTATTCTCCATCTTTGACCGATTCTAAAAATTGTGAGTTCCATTCAAAGAGCCTGTTTTCCGAACCTATCAATTGCATCCATATCCAGCACTGAAACAAGTCTACAGGACTGCAGAAAGGAGAGGGTAGTGATACCTCAAATTATCGACCAATTGCGATCACTTTGATTCTTTCAAAGATTTTTGAATCTATCATTGACTCCAAAATAATGAAGTATCTAGAAATCAACGAACTCATCGATAATTTGTCTTCCGGGCAGGATGCTCATCTGGAGACTTGCCGACTTTTCTTACGGAACGTTGGAACCGTGACCTTCACAAATCGTTGAACTATACATATTTCAAAGGCCTTTCATAGAGTCTTTTCTAGCCAAACTGAAAGCACTTGGTCTCTCCCCTCCTTTTCTATTATAGATTGAAAGATTTTACTCTGCTCGCTAATACGGGTTGTGCTAGATGGCTCTTATCAGAGCTTCACCCTACAAATGCCGGTGTGCCCGAGGGCTCTGTAATCTCTCCCTCTCTCTTCCTAATTTTCGTTAATGATATGCTGTCCCTCACTTGCAATCCCACCCATGGTTTTGCCGATGACAGTACCCTTACTCCATTGATATTATTCCAGACTCCAGAGGGTATGCCAGATGTGTTAAACTAGATTGCATGATTAAATCATTGAATAACGACCGTGGGGCAAAGCGAATCACATCGAATACAATACTTACATCTAAGTCCCAAAGCTGTCCCATCACTTTCAAAGAAGGTCATAATTTCATAATGTTTTCACTTCTGTTTCTTTTGATGGAGTACTGCTTTACGATACACCGCCTTTATACACTGTTGTCATTAACATTTCCAGTACGTTAAGCTGGACAGATCACTGTTTCTCTGTTGCAAAAGAAGCTTAAAATTTTTTTGGTTTCTGAAAAGGTGTAAGAAATATTTCAGCTCATCGAATCTAGTGCTCCCCTATAAGCCCTACATCAGACCTAGAATTGAATACAACTATCATAACTGGGCCGGGGCTCGTCGTATAGCCTTAGCTTCATTGGATATTGTCCAAAAGAGGGCCTTCGAGTTCATTGGCGATGTGGCAATAATTTGTGATACCTCCTCACTCGAACACCGCCGTTTTGTGCGCTCCCTTATCGGTACATGCATGGTCAATGTTCTGATGAAATATCTAGTCTGATCACTTGTAGAATTATTCCTGCATACAGTACCTACTCGCGCAGCAATCCGGACAGATTTATTTACCATTTAAATTATTTTCGACCGTACAGTAAAATTCTGCGATGCTTTTATATCCTGAACTGTCTGAATGTGGCATACAATCTGCAAAAGTTTAAGTGTCACATTTCCATGAAGCTATATTCGTAGAAAGTATGTATTGCATCTGTTCTGTGACTGATATTTTAAATAGACGTAATGTATATACGTAACGCTTTAATTCCAGTATTTTGCAAAGTTACAATTTATAATGAATTCATGAATTCGAGCAAAATATATTTCCTTATTTTTACTAACTAAACCGCCAGTTACAAAACAAAACAAAATAAATAATTCAACACCTCCTTTGCCTTTCGGAATGGCAAAAGCTGAACGTTGAACAACTCTCGAGTGGTAGCCACTCGCTTATCTGTTGGACCCGTATTTTTAAAATGATATATTTTGTGCATTTGATGTTTGCGAGTGATGGCGAGTGTCTCTGAACTTTTAACCTGTTTCTAGCTTATACCGTTTTTAAAGCATAGTTGCGCCCCCCTCCCTCACAAAAATCCTGGATCCGCCACTGATCTCTGCACTGTGTGTTTATCCTTTAGGTTATATTTACGTGTACCACCATAGGTTATGTGAAAATGTACGCAACCTATTTTTATGGTTAGTCCATGTTTGTTAGTAACAAAATAATCTGGAATCATTACCTGTGTGTGATGGGTGTATCTTGGAAATACGTAGGCCGTCGCGCTGTGCCACGGAGTCTCACCTCATATACTGTTTATGCCCAAAGTGTGTTTCATAACAAGTGAAAAAGCTAGAATTGGTCTAAGACCAATTCTTATGATACCCTAGATGAATGCCCGTATGAAATTTCGTATGGGTACCCATTTGAGTAATTTTGATTTTTGCAGTGGTTTTTCGCATATATTTTTAGAACGGTTCGTCGGACAGAAAAAATGATTTTAACCAATTTTATAGGATTTCATATTCTGAAGAAAACACCATGTACCAAATTTCAGCTCTCTACGGCTACTCGTTCTCAGGCAGTGTTCAAATATATAACGGAAAACGAAATTTTTGTATGGCAACCCCACGAAGGAGTTGCCCGATTTGTCTCATTTTCGAACTTAATTTTACTTTTTTTTTAAAGTCCGTGTACAAAATTTCAGCTCTCTAAGTGTACGCGTTCTCGAGTTATCGTGCGCACGGACGGACGGACGGACGGACATGCAAAAATCAAAATAACTTTTAATATTATGCGTGGGTGTCCAATCCATTTTGCTCTACCATCATTATGTCGAGGTGTTACAAACGGAATGACAAACTTAGTATACCCCTTTAGATTTCATCTAGGGTATAAAAATTGGAGTTGTACCTACGGTTAATTGTGTGGCCTCGTTCAGGTGTGCACTTATTTCGTCTTACGTGAAACTTTGTTGCATATTTCGGGCAGCCCCAGAATTAGAAATTTCAGGAACATGTGGCGTTGATAAGCCAAGTATGTCTAACCAAGATTTTCCGTGAAGTTTATTCTTGTCCTTGTGTATTGACTTTGTTTGGTGGTAATATGTGTTCCAATTTATGATGTTAAGTGCTGTCTTATATGATAACTATTTTGTTCTTCTTTTTTTTTTTCTTCAGATTTTGATCTGCCATCAACGGGATTATCGGGATGCATCGTAAGTCGAATTTGCCACAATATATTTTAGTTCGAAGATATGTATCGTAATCTGAAAGTATTCAAATAGAACTTCAACATGCAGCCTTCCGTTTTTGATGATTTATTTGAGTTGGTAGTAGAACATATTTCAGCAAAATGAAGTACAAGATCACATGACAAAATCAGCCCCAAGGAAAAACTAGCAATTGTACTGAAAATGTACTTCAGGAGGCCTTCCAGGTCCAGTGAAAAAGGATAAGCAGTCGACAAAAAATTCAGGGGTAAACACTAACACATGTAACCACTGTCGCGTTTTTAAATGTATTATTTGCGTATGTAAGAGCAGGACAGGTAGCGCCACTAAAACTGAGAAACCCACACTTTCAGGAGGGAATCTTCACTTTTTCATTACTTTTATACTGTAGTCTTTGGAGGATGTATTCGGTACTTCTAAACCAATGAAGAGAACCGCAATATTCAGGCATATTTCAGTAGCTTTGAGGTAGTGAAGAGATACACAATATTTGGGCATATTTCAGTAGTTTTGAATCACACCATTTCCAAAATAAAAAAAAACTATTTTCTTTCATTATATTTAATATATATAATACTTTACTAATTAAATTTAGTAAGTTAAGAGCCCTTTTTACAGCAATACCTCTCCAGTTATAGTATTTTCATTTCGTCAATGGCTTGTCAATTGACTTTGGTGATTATCTAAAACCATAGATTGTCTGTAATTGTAAAACTTTTTTGAAGTGAAAACTAGCCACGTTGGGCACTTTTTGGTAGGGGAAAATGGTATGGGTTCGCGTTAGACGCTTTTTGGATGGGTGAAATCTCGTGCGTTCGCGACATGCTGACATGCTTATACTAGCAGTATATCTGTAGCTATAAAGCTGACGTATTGTGCAACACTAGTGCTGCGTATATATTATAAGTGAAATTGAATGGATTTAGTGAAAAGTTCAATGTGTATATGTTACGGTAAATGTACACTCTTGGGAAATGTACACTTTTACCGTAAAATGTGTACATTTCGCAAAAAGTTAGGTATATGTGAACTGAATATAATGTATATGTACATTTCCCGGCAAATGTGTACTCTTGCCTTCACGTTTTAAGAAAAGTTGGAATACAAATAAATTAAAAATGTTGTTGCAGTAAAAAAATATTTATTTAAATAAACATAATACAAAAAGCTAAATCAAATAAAATTATTTTAATTAAAAAATATAAATGACAAACAAAACATACTTTTCTTTGCATATTATATAATATGTCGTAGGTTATGATCCCAATATTCATAAATACAATTTTCGTCCTAGTTTTTCAGGATCAATACGATGGGAATCAAACAAATAATA
The DNA here is from genome assembly GCA_963930735.1 of Dioctria linearis. Classification (NCBI taxonomy): domain Eukaryota; kingdom Metazoa; phylum Arthropoda; class Insecta; order Diptera; family Asilidae; genus Dioctria; species Dioctria linearis. The sequence continues at coordinate 21,470 of CAWVNZ010001046.1, forward strand.
ATAATAACATACCTTTCTTCATTATAACAGTTAAATTTTATAAAACTATAAAGGAACATATAGAAATTTCATAATGAAAAAAGTGTTGTTTATTTGAGCAAGAATTGCTATTGTGGCACTTGGAATTACATGATATTCCAGCATTTTTACAACTGCATTGTTTTGAGGAACATGTTCCTTTACAGATGCATCTTTTAAAACCTTGTCCACCAGTAAGGGACTGCATTCCTATAATTTCTCTTAACGATTTCTCAACATCTTGAGGAACATCTTCGTATGATATAAACTTTTGTTCGCAAATGGCGAATTCATGCCTAGAATAAGATTGTTTTAAAACTCTCTGTTTAGTTCCTAATTTATATAAATTTTTATCGTCATTTCTAGACAAAACAACGCAAATCAAATTTTTTGGATCCGTTTTACCACGATCAACGTCTTGAATGGAAACTCTAACATTGTCACCAATCACAGCAGCAGGAAATTTTTCTTTCGAAAGATTACACATTTTGATAGCTTGATTTTCTAAATTTTCCCTTGCTTTCTTTCGAGCATTATCAATTAAAATTTTCTTCTTGTTTAAAACAGAATTTAATTCAAAACTTCCATCTTTATATAATAAACCATCATCCAAAATTATGTCTAACGTTTCAATGGAAAATTCAACGATTACTGCGACTTTGCTATGTGGTGAATTGTCTGTGTGTACTCCTTCTAGTAATTGCTCTAACTCTTCTTCTGTTTCCAGCTGTTCAACAGATTCCATAGGTAAATTTGATGTTTTCAAAACCAATTTCATTCTTGTTCCGAATAAAGCTTCATAGGGAGTTTGCTTTATACCCTCATGAAAAGCTCTATTTTTCATCAGTGGAACATATTTTAAACCTTCTGACCACTTGGTTGTTTGGTAAGTGATAAGCCAGCTTGTAAGCATATTTTGAACATCTTGATTCGCTCGATCTATCGAGGCCTGGCTTTGGGAATGGCGAAGCTTCCCGTGTATTATTTTCACACCATCCCACATATTTGCTAATTCTTCGATAATTTTATTTGCAAACTCCCTACCATTATCACATTGGAGAATGGATGGGGCTCCCAAAAGAGTGAAAATGTCCATAAGTTGTTTTGCTACTTCTGACGCAGTTTTTGTTTTTAGTGGGCGCAGTACAACAAATTTGGTTAAATGATCTTGATAATTTAAAATAAATTTAAATTCATTATCTGGTTGTGTCTGTAAATCTATAAGATCCACTTGACACATAGAATTCATTTCACTCGCCAAAATTGGTTTTATCACAATTCCTTTTTTCTTGCCCTTTGCCTTTTTTTGGCATGCTTCACATAAAGATAAATACAATATAACTGCTTCAGTAGTAATGTTGTTGTATTTGTTATTAATTTCTTTCACTAATCTGTTTCGGCCACCATGGCCAGTTGCCAAATGAGCATCGTGTATAATTCCATAAGTTTCTTCAATTGTTGCAAAATGGAAGAAAAATGAATAAGTCCATTAAAAGAAGGGGGTAGTCTTTTAATGGACTTATTCATTTTTCTTCCTTCCCTACCACTATTATATCGTATCTTTTCAGCCGGCGGTAATCTACATCACTTTTATTCTTTTCTTTTAATTTTGCTGCCTTTACTTCCAATAATATTTTTTCATACTGATGTTGGTTTAAATAAATATTATTTTTGTTTTTTTGTGATACAATCTGTTCTAGTTGCTTTTAAAATTTTTCTTTTTGTTCCATTGTTTTTCAAAAATTCTAACAAAAAAATTTTTTTTTTGTAGAAAAATTAAAATTTTAAATCTATAATTATGATAATTTTAACTTACCTGAGTCTTATTTCTCTAAATATCTTAAATTATATCCAGAAATCTTCAGTACTACGGCATTAATTTGTAATGTAGTTATTGTAGGGTACATAAACATAATAACATTAACATTATAGATAGAGCACTTGCACGAAATGTGTAACGTGAAATAGCAGCGCCTACTGAACTAGCCAAAACGGTAGTTCGCGTACCACTACAAGTGCGTACCACAGCAAGTGCGTACCACTTCAAGTGCGCATGCGCACCACATTACTAGAACTTGCGATTTCGTATTTTGTATGCTCACATTTACCAAAACGACATGGGCGTTGTGAATTTAATGTACAATTCCAAAACCCTCGAGAATACTTCCCAAGCCATGAAACAGAAATCTATATGTGTGCGTACTTAGTCCGTTTTCTAAAATGTTCTATATTGATACTTATGGAAAAGTGCCAAACATTGACTTTATATGTGCTATAAAGCCTAAACTACTATCCATACAGGAAAATAGTCTTATAGTAATTTAAAGCTTGGTTCCTTACCTTCCCAAAGGATAAATTTCCTATATATCTTACTTAACAAAATAATAAAATAGTTTTGATTACAAAGTAACCTTACAATTTTACGCTCAATACCTCTCAGCTGAGTGATAATTGCATGTGCGTATGTGCAGCCGTAGTCCGAATCTGTAGGCAGCTACATTCGATATCATCAGCCCATGGCATGCCATGACGGCACAGCGACATTACAATGATTACTCAGCTGAGAATTTTTGTTTGAGGAATCGTAGTCATTTGGTTAAGATAAATTTTTTTAAATAATTTTGTTAGGAAAGGTATGAAAATTTTATTACGGTTCGGAAGATACGAAAGCAAGCTTAAGATTAACACAACGCCATTTTTCTGTATGAATAGTAGTTTAGGGCGGAGGAGCTATTCAAATCAAACTTTTGTCACTTTTACATAAGAACACTGCAAATATTTTAGAATGTAAGGACTACGTCAGGCGTCGCATGTGGTAGGGAGGGAGTCTGTTTCATGGCTTGTGAAGTATTCTCGAAGGTTTTGACAATTCCCTTCTTTGAAATTGTAAATGTTAGTTGAATGCACATTACCCAAACGAGGAGGCAAATGTACACATTTACCGGAAAATGTGCACATTTGCCGCAATATCTACTTTTACCGTAACATATATACTGTGCATTGTTGAAATAATGTTTTTGTTTAATTATTATTTGAATTGTTTAATTGTAGAATCATTGTGCAGTACAATAGTGAGTACTAAATAAATATACTAATATTTTTAAGATAAAAAATAAATAACAGAAAATTATTTTAAATCCTCGTATTTATTTTCGCGTTTGATAATTTTATATTATTTAAAATTATTTTAAATCTTAGTATTAATTTTTGCGTTTGAAAATTTTGTATTATTTATTTTCTCATATTTAACCTCTACTATGCATCACACAATTAGTATTTCACAGTGGCTTGGACATTTTCTTACTACCGTGGTAAAACAGATTTCTAGTTGTTCAATCATATTTTTATCGTGGAATTTGAAATTGAAAATTTTATAAAATCTAATAATAATTTAAGATTAATGTGTTGAAGTTTAAAATATGGTTATAATTCAAAATTATGGTTTATTACGTTATATCATTAAAATCTTTAGTTTAAAATGATGAAAACTGCTCCGACTTTCATTTCATTGAATATTTTATATTATTTAAAAAATTAATATTTCGAAATCATTATTTATTAATTTAAATTGTCAAAAATAAAATATGTGCTTTGCTATTTTTTGCAAAAATGATTATCTATAATTTTATATTATTCGATTTTATTATTAGAAATTTGCGAACAAATATTGTCATGAAATTAGGCTTATTCTAAATATCTGTTTTCCATATTTGTTTAGATCCTTGATCCTGAAGATATCTTCAGACGGTGGTAAAAGAAAAAAAGACAAGAAGATGAAGTAGAATTGGTAGGAACGGTTTCTTCGGATAATGATAAAGATCAAGGGGTAACATCAGATGAAATGGAAAGAAAGAGAAAACTCCAAAATAAAGTTAGGTATCAGCAATATAGAGATAAGAGAAAAAGTGATATAACAATTAATTCGCGAATTTCTCAGCATCAAACAATGACAGTTGAAGAGGAGATAATAATTAAACGTCGTAAAGAACAAGAAAAACAAAAAAGTAAACGGTATTGAGATAAGAAAAGAGCAGCTAATTTGCTTAATTTACAGACAGATCAACCCTCGAAAGCAATTACAATGCATGTTCCTGAACGTCAGAATTGTCATACCTCACAAATTCCAGGCCCATCAACAAGAAATGTTCCACAAATCCCACCAACTCATACACCCAGCCCTGCTGATCCATCAATACGAAATGAATTATACATTCCAGAATCATATTCAGATTATAGTGCCGACACGGTCAAAACGATATTCCTTCACAAGTAAATTATGTTCCACAATTATGCATCAAATCCTCCAAATATTCTTCCACGTGATGCTCAAAATAATATTCAAAACATGTGTTCTCAACATAACCTATCTGTACAAACATACTCTTCTTTCCAAGAAAATTCTAGTGCCCATCGAGAATTTCAAAAAGATTTTCTTAAAAATGATTTTGGCCATGTTTGTGACATTTGCGATAGACTGTGGTTTAAAAAAGATTTGAAATTTTTTGTCAATAACGATATGACTCCCAATATTCAATTTATAAGAACAATGGTCGAAAATGCTGATTCAGTTGAAATAAAAATTTGCTCAACTTGCTTAACAACAATTAATAAGAATCGTGTTCCAACACTTTCGGTATATAATGGATTCAAAATATTCTCCACTTCCGGAAAATCTAAGAAATTCTCCATTAGATTTGGTCCAAGAATTCCATTTATGCAAATTCGAAGACTTCGACATATTCATGGTCAATTCGGAATCTATGGTCAGGTAATAAATGTTCCAATAGAAGTAAATACAATGGTACATTCATTACCTACCAAGAAATATGCGTTGCTCGTTGCAATTCCGAGAATGGGCAATACATATTAATGGTTGCCGTTTATATTTCGCCTGGAATATCTATGAGACAGATCATTGCCTTCTTTATTACAGGCCGTGGCGCTAAAACTTTTCTTTACTTGCATATGTATGAGAAACGTGCTGTTTGTTGCTGTTGTTGCTTTTTAGCATTGCACATTATGGAAAAACAAACACGTTTCATGTTTAAAAATTTATGTAAGATAAACAGCGCTTCGGGTGACGATAATTCTAACGCTTATTTATAGGTCAAAATGTTTACTTTAGGAGAAAAAAAACGTAATTGTAATTATTTGAACAAAATTACGAAGTGTTTCTGTATTTTCCTAAACTCTACCCAATTCGCTGTGAAATGAGAGTAAAAATTTCGCTCAAAACGAACGTTCTTTTTTAAGTTTGAAGTCTCTTTCCCTGAAAATCACGAATATGATTTTCTATTGAATGAAAAATTTAAATACATAATATTTAACGTATGATTTTAATATAATATATAAATTTCTTTCAATTGCATCACATTTGTTTGTTGGACTTCACAAAACAATAATTTTCACTTTTTTTGACCTCCAATATGTCATTCTATAATTTTCAAAAGTTGTTTAGAAGCGAAAAGAGAAAGAAAAACAAAAGTTTTCGCTGCAATTCGAGGAGTATCCTGTTTTATTTTTCAAAATTAGAGAATGTCAATTTGATGGTCAAAAACTTAAAATGAATGTTTTTATAAAGTCTAACAAACAACTGAAATGTAATTATTAATTATTATATAATTAATACATTTAATTGATAAGTTTAATTATTATGCATTTGATGTTGTCAATCATTAGAAAGCTATATTCATGATTTGCAGGGGAAATAGACTTCAAGTTTAAAAAACTAACTTTCGTCTTGAGCGAAAGTTTTACTCTCATTTCACAGCGAATCGGGTAATTTTGTTAAAATAATTACAATTTTTCCCCTAAAAGTAAACATTTTGACCTATAAATAGACGTTAGAATTATCGTCAACAGAAGCGTTGTTTATTTTACATAAATTTTTAAACATGAAACGTGTTTGTTTTTCCATAATGCGCAATGCTAAATGCTTTCAAACAGCACGTTTCTCATACATATGCATTTTATATCGCCACGGCCTGTAATAAAGAAGGCAATGGACAGATACAACAATTTTTATTCGAAAATTTGATGATTTATACAAAAGAAGGTTCTGAATTACTTGAAAAAAGATTTGGGGAAAAATATGATAATGTACCGATGATTTTAAGTGAAGACTTCAATATTAACTTTGCAAATGATAAAAATCTACCATTAATTGAATTTCTAAATGAAACACTTAATTTAAATATGTATGTCCAATGATCGAAAATTCAGTACTACAAAATATAAAACGATAATCGATGCGGTTTTTACGCGATACTTAGATAAATTTCAATCAAACATTTTCATTTCTTACTTTAGTTACCATAAACTTATTGTATCTTTTTTTATAATTGAAAGTACAAAGTATTGTTGAAATTAATGATGACAATGAAGCAAATAATGAAAACAATGTTAAAAATCAAGTACATTGAAATTTATGTAAATACAAATACTTACTATCCATAAATCATATGATTGTATATTAATTGTTATTTCAATTGAATTGTATTTATATTTTGTCATAATCTTGTACTGCCCGTAATATATTTAAATAATAAAAAACCATATAAACATGCATATAATTGTTGCTCGGAGTGTCAATAGATGTGAAAACCAGATTGATGTTGATAATTTTAACTCAAACATTATGAAATTTCAAATTATAATACTAAAAGTTCTAAGTTTTCACTTCTATCGGCAGTCCCTATCGTCGGACGAATATTGGTTTGTCGTATACGCCATCTGGTCATAAAGCTGGAAAACACATTCTAATGTTTTACCATCAATTAAAAAATATCTGCCCGATAGGATTATGTTCATTTTGCAGAATTGTTACTCCGATTTATTAGATTACTAAAACTGTAGGAGCTATAATTAATTTAATTCAGTATGAGTTTGTCGTATACGCCAACTTATAAAAGGTTATTTTTTCTTCATATACGTACGACAAAATAACAGCACGCACGCCACTCCAATATTGAATTTGAAATTGTATATTCATACCACAAAAGATTTACATAATTTTATGGAAATTACCTCGAGAAAAAGATACAATTGCTATAAGACCAATAATGTTATATGAGCATAAAAGTTAAATAAAGTGAATATCAAAAGTTCTGTATGGCAACACCAAGAAGGCTTTGCCCAATTTAGTTCATTTTTAAAATTTCATTTACTATTTTTATAAAAGTCCTGTGGAAAAAATTTCAGCTATCTACATCGTGTCCAAAGATATAATGAAACCCCAAAGTTTTGTATGGTAATACGAAGAAAGGGTTGCACGATTTGTCCCATTTTGGAACCTTAATTTATTTGTTTTTTAAAGAAGCCCATGTACAAAATTTCAGTACCCTTAGTTGTGCTCACGAGTTATTGTGCGGACGAACAGACGGACATGCAAAAATCAAAATAAATTTTAATTTTATGTATGAGTGTCCAATCTATTTTGCTCTGCTGTTTGCATTACAAACGGAATACCAGACTTATTATACCCTATGATCAGGGGCGGATTTGATCACTTGGCCGCCCTAGGCCTATGGAAGATTGCCGCCCCCCTACTCCCTGTAAAACACGAAAAATTGAATGATCTATATCCAGTGAAGGGACCCCAGGCTAGAATTAGCGGAGTAGGCTGCCTCATAAATCGGAGTAGATTTGAAAAAAATGGAGTAGAATTAAAAATAACACTTTCCAACGAATTATTTTATTTAAAAAAACGAAAAAGTATAAAAATGTAATGAAATACCCACAACTACAAGAAAAAACGTTGACGTGTGGGTTCACAGAGGGCGCGTCTACTAAAAAAAAAATATTCCCACCAAGTTTTGCCGCCCCCTAAATCTGCCGCCCTAGGCCCGGGCCTACTCGGCCTATAGGGAAATCCGCCCCTGCCTATGATTTCATCATCTAGCTAGGGTATAAATATTCGATAAGACTTATCAGAGCTTATTATATTATTTTTGTTTAATTTGTTTGTAATACTCATTACCAGATACTAATAATATGGATGAAATAAAGAAATTGATTTATGATGAAAACATAACTAAAAAAAATTCCTTACGGAACATGAAACAAGAAAAATAATAAACTTAACTCTAGTTCATCTGCATTAAATTTATTGAAATTAGTTAAAGATGGCGATGTATTTAATTTATTTGTAAAAGAGCTCTATAATACTCTTGGTCTACTGCTGGTATAAAGCTAATAAGCTGTTAATATCGGTAATATTTTCTTTTGAAATAGACTTACTTTTGTTTTGAATTATATTTAATTTTTGATTAATAAAATTTTTCGCTGTTCGCAAAGTTTTCTTTGTTGGATTTTTGGTAAAGATGTGGTTTTATATCCAAGGTCAGGTTAGGTTAGGTAAGAGGGGTGCCACAATACAACTAGCCTGCATCCATTAGACCTCTAGTGGGTCCATTGTGCCCCTATGGGGCATGAGATAACATATTCAAGCCGCCCCAGGTCAATCCTGCTTCCCTTGGGGAACTCAAGATATCTCCAAGACTCTTTACCTAGATCCATCCTGCTTCTCTCTGAAAACTCAGGACACATCTAAATTACTTGTTTTACAGTTCCCCTAGACCTGAAAAGAAGTAGCTAGCCAGTAGCCTACTTCTTTTATTCATCAGAGCGGGGCATTCGCAAAGCACGTGTTGGAGGGATTCGATTTCCTCCGAGTCCTTACAGCTCCTGCAGAAATCGTTCGCCAGTATCCCCAGTCTTCTGGCATGGTCATCTATGGCCCAGTGACCCGTAAGGACCCTTACTAGATTGTGTTGTTCTGCTGCCATTAAGCAGCTCCCTTGTCCTTTTCCTGTCATATGCACGCCACAATTGCCTCGCTATACGGCAGGTATCCCTGTTGGTCCACCGGAGGCTTGCCTTTTGATAGGCGCTCCTGATGATTTCCTCTTTTATTGCTCCGATTGGAATCCTAACAAAAGCTACCGTTGCGGAGCTATCCAACTCGGAGCCTTTTTTGGCCAGCTCATCAGCCATCTCATTGCCTGAGATATCCTTATGGCCAGGTACCCAGTATAGGGTCAGCTTGTGCCTTGTAGCCAATACCTCAAGGTTAGTCTTGCATAACTGCACCAATTTTGATTTTACCAGCAATGCTGCCGCTTGATAAATCGCTGCGAGTTCTGCCTGAAAAACACTGCATTTGTATAACCATGGTCTCTTCCATTATAGTTTTAAATTGAAGTGAGATTAAATCAGATCTTTCTTATCTTAAAAATTTTAATTTTGTAAAAGCTATTTGTGCTAAATGCAAATTGCAAGATTTGTTACAGTACCTTTCAAGGTCTGATGGTTGCCTTTGAATCAATTTAAGCGTTACATTTTTATACGACATTTTTATACCCTAGATGAAATCTATAGGGTATACCAAGTTTGTCATTCCGTTTGTAACACCTCGAAATAATGATGGTAGAGCAAAATGGATTGGACACCCACGCATAATATTAAAAGTTATTTTGATTTTTGCATCTCCGTCCGTCCGTGCGCACGATAACTCGAGAACGTGTATACTTAGAGAGCTAAAATTTTGTACACGGACTTTAAAAAAAAAATAAAATTAAGTTCGAAAATGAGACAAATCGGGCAAGTCCTTCGTGGGGTTGCCATACAAAAATTTCGTTTTCCGTTATATATTGAATACTGCCTGAGAACGCGTCTACGTAAAGAATTGAAATTTGGTACGTGGTGTTTCCATTATACTAGCAAATAAAATTTCAAAAATGGACTAAATCGGGCAATCCATTCTTGGTGTTGCCATATAAAAATTTAGGTTTTTTATGTATACTGTGAAAACGATCAGCCCAAGACATTTTTATTGTACTAAAAACTTCTTCAGAATATGAAATCCTATAAAATTGGTTATAATCATTTTTTCTGTCCGACGAATTGTTCTAGAAATATATGCGAAAAACCACTGCAAAAATCAAAATTGCTCAAATGGGTACCCATAGGAAATTTCATACGGACATTCATCTAGGGTATCATAAGAATTGGTCTTAGACACCAATATTAGCTTTTTTACTTGTTTTATGATATCTTAGTAGTGATAACGGGCTATAGATTTCAAGATTTTTAATGTTTCTATCTATAACACTATGGACGCAGTCAAGTTCTTGAATTAAGCATTTCGTCGAGGATTTTTGCTCAATAAATTTCAGATTAATCTGATTGCGAAGAAAATAAAGCAGGGCAATTGTTTTTGTTTTGCACGATGCAGGAGCCACTCCAAAGTGAAATGCACCGTCGCCAATGTTTTTATACTTTTTGGTTTACTAAGGAAAATTATAAGCACGTACGACAAACCAAGTCTAAAATATTTTTTTATTTTATTGTCGTATGTTGAATGTCTTTTCCTACTTTTCTATGCACGTACGACATAACAAAATTGAATACATGTTTAGTTGTTTTTAACGTATGTTTGTCATTTATATACGTACGACAAATCAATACTAAGCCAAAAATAATTGCAATTTGCAAGAAAATATTGTCGTACGTTCTAAAAATTAGCGTTTACGACATACCAATATTTACAAATGCTGATTTTTACGGATATGCGAAAAAAGTGCTGCTCATTATCTCAGCAACCATCAGAGTTAAGAAAAAACCGATCACAGATTCAGAAAGAACACAGTCAGAAATCTATAAATCACCTTTTAGGTCAAACACTTCCAATATGGCATATACGACAAACCAATACTCGCCCGACGCTATGACTTCCAATTTTTTTTTATAAAAATATGTTTCTCAATTCTTACCAATTTATTACTGATATGTGAAATGCGTTTCACTCAGACGCACTTCCAATGGTTTTAACTGGAAACGAGTTCTGAATTTGTTAATGCAATGTACTTCAAAACTACTTTACAAGCCCTGAAGAGATGTAAACCAATTAGAATGGGACAAATTTATCAATATACTTTATCTCTCTATGGATAATGAAACTGAATTAAACCGCTGCTGTGATTACTGAATCAACCCTGAAAATATGCTCACATAATGGGCGAGAGGGAATATATCTCGATTTTCGATTTGTTTTATTTCATGCACAGACCGTTCCGTAGTGATTCAGTGCATTTTTACGGGCTAAAGTATGTACATGCAGTTTCACCGATAGAATAAAAGAATAATGATTGTAGTGGTAACCCCTGAAGTCGTGCTATCAGGGAAATAGATTACAGTAAAATTCGTTCATGTAATTTTATATATAGGTAGATATTTGGCGAGTGTATCATTACAGAGGCATCCCAGCGGGAAGTGGATGCAACACCGCATCGAAGCCTCTGGCATGTATCATCGACCCATTTCTGCACCGAAACTTCGATGAATTTTACACACGATGTCCTAGGGAAGGTGCGATGCCTTTCTGCAGGAGTAAGTGTCGATGAAAGCGTCGGTGAATAATCTTCGAAGAAAACATGAATGAATGATCATCGATGAAAACCTCAATGAAATTTCCTCGACATAAACTTGAAGGAATAATCATCGATGAAAACGTCAATGAATAATAATCGATGAAAACTTGAAAGAATATTCCCCCATGAAAACTTCAATGAGTAATCCCCGAAGAAAACATCAATGAATAATCCCCAATGAAAACTTCAAGGAATAATCCCCGATGAAAATATTCTCGATCAGTCAATTTTTGCAGATTCAGGGGTGGTACTGTAACTTGAATCGAGTAAAGTCGAAACGCTACTTCTAGCTAAATTTCATATTAAATTTCTAATTTCATTTTTTTGCGTAATTAAGCTAGTAGAAGTAGTTTAAGCTTTTCTCGATTCAAGTTTCATATTAGCACCCCACAGGAATGCATGGATTTAAGGAACGATTAAAAGAAGTATAATCGGTTACTACATTACTAGGAAAATTTTAACAATATCTTCAAAAGAGCTACTAGTAAATATTATCTAATCAAAGCAACAAACTTATATCTAATCGTTTATTTAATGTTCTTTATATACAGGGTGTCCGTAAGTCGACGTCAAGCCGGAACGGGGTGATAGAGCAAATCATAACAGTTACCAGAAAAATATAAAAAAAATCTAAGTCATGTATTTTTGAAATTATAGGCATTTCTTTTGTTTTCGAGAAAATGTACACCTTGTGATGGTTTTTTAGCTCCTGTTGCTACAAATCTTTACTTTTTTCAATTTTATTATTCTTATGTAATCCCGAATAGTGCTTATGTAACATGTTGCTTTAAATTTTAAGCCTACTGTTCCAGCTTGGAAGAAAATGTCACATTTTGATTGTACTGAAACAAAAAACTGCGCCTGTTTGGCAAGTAACTTTAAAAGTATTCCGTATTCGTTCGTCTTATTTCGTATTTTCGATGTTTTGCTTCGTTTATTGGACTTGTTTGCTTGTTATTGTATTTGGACAGTTCGATCTCTTTAAAATATGTGCACCAGTAACCGGAAATTCCTAGGAAAAGACTAAAACATTTAAAAACTTGAGGAATCAAAAATTTGAAAAATATTAAGTACTTGAAAAATCTGAAAATCTTGAAAAATCGTAAAAACTTGAAAAAACTTAAAAACTTGAAAAAAATTAAAAACTTTGAAAAATCGTAAAAACTGAAAAAATCTTAAAAACTTGAAAAACTTAAAAACTAAGGTACGAAGTGAAAAGAAATCGAAGGAGGTGAAGGCATTATATATTCCTCTTCCTTCTGGTGGCCTCCTTTTTGAAGTATCTATTTTTGTTGGTCCGGAAACTATATCTGACATCCTTTACGAAGCCAGCCTCTCTGTAGCCATCTCTAAGTAACGCTTTTGGAAAATAAAAATTAATTAATTATACGTATACAGGACTGGAAATTTTGAAAATAATGTGAACTTACTGAATAATGCACCGTTTATATTTTTAAATTCTTTGAATGCTTCTTTTCCTTTTTGCCCATCATAATTGAATGCCAGAAATAGGTCATCTCTTATTAATTTACATAAAAAAAAAAACAAACAAACAAAATACATAGCGTAAGATCACTGCACACGAACTAGTAACCAAATATTTGTATTACTAAAGAAAATCACTTTTTTATCACACGCACTTTTTAATTTTCACTCGTATTCAAGCCTTAAACACCTCAAATTTTGACCTGCATCGACGTTTACGCAGATGACTCATCAAAAAAATATCAACTAGAAAAGAGTAAAAATCAGCATTTTGGGACTGTTCTAGATGAGATTTCATTTGCAGCGCGATTTGTATAGTATTGGAGGACGAGTTTCCACCAATAGATAAATCGTCAATTGTTAGAATTGCCAAAGACGACTTCAATGAAATATGGAACTTTCCAAATGGTGTTGGAGCAATCGATGGAAAATACGTCGTCAATAAGTGTCCAGGAAATTCTGGTACATTTGTTCATAGTTTTATATCATCATACAGGTTGACTAAAGTTTCTTTGTTAAATAGAGATTTCATATTATTGTACTTATGGCGGCAAGTGATGCTACATATAGATTTATAGCTGATGCCAATGTTTTCGTGGCCACCAACTTGGGAAGAAGTGTTTTGCACGACAAGTTTTCTTTTCCGGAGGATACGTATATCGGAAGCAAAGAGATTCCATATTTCTTTGTTGGAGATGATGCTTTTCCGTTGAACAAAATGCTTATAAAACCATACGCGCTAAGAAAACCACAACACCTAACCGATGAGGAAAGAATTTTTAATTATCGCTTGAGCAGAGCAAGACGAGATGATGTGTTGAAAATTCTTTCGGTATTTTATACTCAAAGTTCCTTTGTCTGGCTAGAACAATGTTCTGTGGTCCAAATCGTGCACAAAACATTATTTCTGCATGCTCTTATTTGCACAACTATCTTTTTCGTACCAGCAAAGACAGTTACTGACCAAGAAGTTATGCTTATTATGACAACAAAGATGGAGCTTTAATCGAAGGTGAATGGCGGAAAAAACTTCCCAGCAACTCATTATATATTGCCAACATAAAATAAACTGCTAGTGGTCGCCAAAATAACATTGGAAAACATAACCGGGATCATATGGTTCCCTGCCATGGCAACGACGAGCTGTCATGGTGACGTGCCAATAAAAATAATGCTTGAAAAAACAAATTTTATTTCAACCATTTTAATACTTATAATATTAACTTACTTTATTCCAACTTCTTGATTTCATTATATTCAAACTGGGTGTGTTTCATATTAAACCATTCACTGCCAGAAAAATTTAGAGTCTCTTGCCCTGGATGCCAAGATTTTATTTTAAAGAAAACACGGAATTCAGCAAAATCTAAGAATATTAAGTTAGAGATATAGCATGGAGATGGGATTTACTGTAATTTGAAAATAAAAAAAAACACTACGAGATATCTCGTAGCTGGCGTCTGTGAATAAAATTCCTGTGCTGAGTGCCGCTTACGAGATATCTCGTAGTGTTTTTTTTTTCAATCAACTTTTTCATGTTCAAAAATATGTCCTTTTACTTTGCCTTCACTTATTTGTATCTCGTTATTAGCTGAACATTATCCACTTTTTCTTCTAAAATAATGCACAAATCAAAATATTTTCCATCTACGCACTTTTCCCTTCCTTCATTAGAAAAACATTGTAACTACATATATGACGCTTTTTCGACCTGAATGCACTCCTGCAAGGTACCTAGCATACATTTACACATCAATACATAACGCATGCCTTCCTAAGCCAGTACAACGTAAAGTATGTCCAAGTACTCATTACTAAAAACTATGGACCCCGGAAAAATTATAATTAAGGAATTATAAGGAAAAAAGTGTAGAAAAAAGGGGTTAAAATGAAGTTAATAAAAAAAAAAAAAACATGCAGTAGTACTCGCCAATACCTTTCAAAACCTACCCACATGCCGGGGTAGGGGTGAAAGTAAAACTCACGAAATTTTTATAGGGAAAAAGTCGAAATTTTTGCGGGAGTTGTCGCACTTAAATTGCTATACAATGTAAACCAAAGTACCGAATGGCTTTAAACAAAGTGCCAGAGATAGAAGAGACCTGTAGGTAGCGCATAGTGTAACTACCATGCCCGTTAGTATCGCAGAACTGACGCTAGATGGCGCAAAGTGCGTCTTAAAAATTCTGACAGTTTTATTTTTTTTTAATATGATGCTGTTATTTTGTATAGGTAATCTTGTAGTAAGCGAGCCTCCATAAAAAAATCAAAAATTGAATTTATCTGGAATTCGTAGAAGAAAGTTTCCAAATGAAGTTTTTCGATTAAAATTTTGGCCGTGGAAAAATAAATTTTTGCAACGCAAGAGGGAGGGGGTGTGAAATAGGCTCACAAAATCAGAAAATAATCAAAAGAAATTTTTGAAATCGGATTATATTTAGGCTAATTATGGGGTGGGGATGAATTAAAACATATGTACAGACATGTAATTTGAAAACTTTGTTATCGTCAGGAAGCTTTTTCGAGCATGTAGTCTAAATTGGCCAACATTAAAGTTCAGGCGGGGTAGTGTTGGCGGCGGATCTGAAGATATATTTGCTTTCTCAAAATCAGTAGCTCAGAAATATTTTTCGAAATAGTGGAAGCACTTGTAGCAAGAGTGTCCTTATATATCGTTTTTTAGTTCAATAAAGAATATCTTAAATAGGAGTAATTGCTAATATCTTCACGGAAGTTTCCTTTACTTTTGCTGCTGGAAGGGTATCTCTGGTTGCAAAGTAAGTTGTAAAAGTTCTGTAATTTGTTATGATAATGTATGTATAAAAAAATTATATATCTTAGCTTATGCTCTAATTGGAGGCTATAGAGAAGACATGCAGTGATTAAACTCCCAATCTTCTTTAACAAGCACTGAATCCTCACCGTCGTAAAAGTCAATATCGGCAGCACTTCCAGATCATTAAACCACGGGTGTGGTAGCGCATACTATTTTTAAATTACTTCCACATTGCTTTATAATTATCAACGGATTTAAAATATATAATTTATTCAATGAAAGTAATAATAAATATAGCTAGTTTTTACCTATATTAACCATATTTTTTGAAACATAATCCCAGCCAGCTGCCACTTCATGGCTTTTATGGTAGCTGTTTAATATGATGCGAGATAACAAAAGTTTACTGAATAAAAGTCATGTTTTTATTTTTTCTGTATATTTAACAAGAAGGTACTCGAAGCCGAGTCGTTTGCCTTTTTAAGAATATACAGGGTGGGCCAAAAGTCACCATGGGGGTCAAAAGTCACCATGGGGTTTAAAAATTTAATAACTTTTTCGTTTATATATTTTTTTTATTTTTTTTTTTTAGATTATATAAATAACATCTGGAGAATAAATAATGGAGAGATTCACAACCGAACAAAGAACCAGAATAATAGAATTTTATTACTTAAATCAGCGATCAATTATTTTAACGCAAAGAGCATTTTTAAACCCCATGGTGACTTTTGGCCCACCCTGTATTATTCTGGTTCTTTGTTCAGTTGTGAATCTCTCCATTATTTATTCTCCAGATGTTATTTATATAATCTAAAAAAAAATAAAAAAAATATATAAACGAAAAAGTTATTAAATTTTTAAATCCCATGGTGACTTTTGGCCCCCATGGTGACTTTTGGCCCACCCTGTACTTACAGATGTAACAAAGTTTTTATGCTTTTCAATAAACAAAGGAAACAGGTTACAGTATAAAAACTTGATTATAGTTCTACAAGTGATAAAGTAATTTAAACAATAAGAAGAAAATCATTATGAACTTGACTTGATAATTTTTAGAATACAAATTATTTAAAACAGTACTGGATATACTATTACACTATTACTGTACAGGCAGGGTGTTCATCATGTGAAGATGTTGATGTTAATTAGAGAATAACCAGTAGCTTTTAATTTATTTTCCATATAGCTGGCTTTTTCTGGACCAAACCGGTAAGCATTCTTTTCTGCTCCGTCGAAACTATTTTCCGAGCATTTTTTCCTCCTTAAAGGAGTATTTCTATCTTTTTTCTTAAAAAGAACGCTACCCGTCGAAGGAACACAATCTAATACTGAAGTTGGACGCAATTTTGCTGAGCTGGTCACAAAATGCTCTTCCAAATACTCCAAATCGGTAGTATTATCGTCGTCAAGGAAATCCATGGGAAAAACTTACTATATTCCATACTTCAATTAAATTTTATTTACATGCCACTTATGCTGGGGTTGGTAATAAATAAATTTTGAATTCAAATTGTAATTTGAATTAGAACCCGCTTTATGAAATGTCAAAATTTTATCAACATTTTAATGCTCCGCGCATTAAAATGGCCAGTAAAATAACGCTAAATTTATACTATAATTTAATAATACATATGTAATATATAAAATATATACAAAGCTATGTAAGTTAATGAGTAATTAAAAATAAAATAAAAGTATTTATAAATCGATTTTGATTAAATTCGGTAAAAAAATTGCATCTAAATTTTGTCATCTAATACGAATACGACCCAATAATAATAGCTAAAAAAAGAAGATTTGGTTGGGTCGATGCAAGTGGCATACCGCAATGTTTTTTTGCCTGATGCCTCTCCCGTTGACAGTTTCTTCCCTTACAAATTATTCTTCCACTCTTATAGAAAAAATTGAAAAAAATAAAAAATGGAAAAGTTGCAAAAAAATGTGTTAAAAATTAGAAAAAATTGCAAAAAAATCGAAAAGATTGTAAAAAAATCGTTAAAATTGAAAAAGTTCGAAAATGAAATCGTAAAAATTTTAACAAAATCGTTAAGGTTGCAAAAAGTTCAAAAAAAAGCGTTGAGATTGGAAAAAAATCGTTGAGATTGCTAAATATCATAAAAATTGCAATGCTATTTTCAAGAATTGCCAATAATTGTGTTTGTGTGAGTGTGTGGTCGAGTGCGTTTTTCGCTATTCCTCCGATTTTTCTTAAAATGCTACAATTTTTCGTAAAATTGGTAAAGAAATTCACAATAATTGCCGAAATGTGTGTGTGTGTGTGTGTGTGTGTGTGTGTGTGTGTGTGTGTGTGGTGTGTTTTTTCGCGATTTCTCCAATTTTTTTTTAAAATGTTACATTTTTCGTAATAATTGCATAGAGATTAGCAAGAAATGCGCAAAATGTGTGTGTATGTGTCTGGTCGAGTGTGTGTGGTCGAGTGTTTTGCGCTACTTCTGCGATTTTTTTTAAATGCTAATTTTTTTTGTAAAATGAGCAAATAAATTCGCAAGAAATGCCCAAAAAGTGTGTGTGTGTGTGTGTGTAGTCGAGTGTTTTTTCGCTATTTCTGTTTTTTTTTAAAAACTACAATTTGTAGTAAAAATTGCAAAGGAATTCGCAAGAATTGCAAAAAAAATGTGTTTGTGTGTGTGGTCGAGTGTGTTTTTCGCTAATTTTAAGTTTCCGGTTTCTTTTCAATTATTACGATTTCCGATTTTTTTCCAATGTTCCGAATAATTTTCCAATTCTTCCGAATTTTTTCCAATTCCTCGAATTTTTTCCAATTGTTCCGAATTTTTTTCAATTATTACAATTTTTTCGATTTTTCAGATTCTTTTACAATTTTTCCATTTGATTCTTTTTCAATTTTTTAATTTTTTTCCCAATATTTCCGAATTTTTTGCAATTTTTCCGACATTTTTTTAAATTGTTCCGAATTTATTTCAATTACTACGATTTTTTCCAATTGTGTGTGTGTGTGTGTAGTCGAGTGTTT